>JANCMA020162721.1:0-13901 GCA_024336925.2 Zoanthus solanderi | reverse complement strand
GAGAGTTTTCCTAATGAAATATTGTTATAAATAAATAAATAAATAAATAAAAAAATAATTATCCATGAAACATTTGTTATTGAAGAAATAAAAGTATTAAAGGTATTGCCATATATGGTTATGTTCTTTTTACACATAAAGATTTTGAAGAGAAGATATAACGGTATTTACTCTTTAATTATACGTTTTTATTCATTTGCTTTTGGTATTCTGTCCAAAGATCGGGTCTGCCAACAAGTGAGCGATACTATTTAGAAATTAAAGTATTAAAGGTATTGCCATATATGGTCAAGTTCTTTTTACACATGAAGATTTTGAAGAGGAGATATAAAAGTTTTACTCTTTAATTATATGTTTTTGTACAATTACGTTTGGGATTCTATCAAAAGATTGAATCTGCCAGCAAGTGAGTGATACTATTTTGTTTTTAGGTCTCCATGATCTCAGACATATTTAAGTGTCTGTTGACCTATGAAGACGAGGTGTTTACCAGCCAATCTGCTGCCGGTAGCAAAGTAGAAACTGTTTTAGCTGTCAGCGATATTATACAGGTACACTCAGACCAGAAAAAAGGATAATCACATTAAGTTGGTTTTGTTTTATAGTTATAAAATAACCAAAATAGTACGCAAGTTGTTATTGGTCTAATAAAAAAACTGTGGTATATTCTGCCAGTAAACAACCGCTAGAAAGTGAAAACACGTCAGGGTTATTTCATAAAACCAACAAAACACACCTTTCTATGGGTTTACTGGCACAATATATCACGCGGGAAAAACTGTAAATCCCGAGACGAAGCGAGAAGTGGCTCAGAGCGTCATGCTGTGGCAAAGGTGGTACCATAACTGACTATTGATTTAATGATCACCAGTTTTCCCTATTCAGCTCTTTGTTTTATTTCCTGGAGCAAGGCCTTTACCTAGAATTGTTGCAGTCAGCTCAGATAAAGAAGTATTTAGTGTAAGAAGCTGAAGTTACGAAATTTAGCGTTTCCGTGGAGCTCTTAGCTCCTTTCACTATACTTACGGCATTGCTAAGTTACACGATGTACCTAACCTAGTTTTTTAGAAAAAATCCATTTAATGTTTCTGTTTTATGGAAATCCAAAGTTGATAATGATATTCAGTGTCCCGTCTTCCTTCATTTTCCATTCTTCACTTTCTTTCGATGTTGTGTTATGGTGCCATTTGAATGTTTTAATGTGTTATTTGTACGTCATTGTAGTCTATTTGAAGTTGAACAATCCTCTAACATGTAAACAAATGTTTGATCGTTGATCTATGGTGTTTTGTAGGAGGTTATCCAAGAGGCGTGGCACTACCGTCAGGCCAGTGTGCAACTGTATGCACCGGGTATACAGTGTGCGGACACACAGACGGAATTGGTCCTCTGGACAGGTACTAAGTTAAAGGGGCCAAATTTTTCTGAAATCGATTCTTAGCGGCTTTACTTATGCACAAAATGTTCCTGATAAACTGTAAGGTGAATATCTTATGAAATGTTATAAAAAAGAGCAACCCATAATAAGTTTTTGGTATTTTTTGTTGAGACAGCATCAAAACTTTAAAAAAAGTTTAGCCTACGTTTTTCAAGTTTCAATCCATTTCCATCCTTCCCATCCGTAACAACCAATGACAGAAAACGGAATAAACGTTATAACATAGTCTTAAATAACAAACTTGGACCGTTATTTTTGGAGTTCAGTTGACAGCAAAACATATTTGGGATTTAAAAAAAGCGCTAAAATAGCGTGACATAGCCCCTTTAACAAGGGTTCTATACCGAGATGAATGAAGCAGGGGTACGGAGGAAATTTTTAATCTATTAAATTTAATTATCACCTCATATCGAAAACGTGCTCACAGAATTATTTTTGAATAGAAAGCAAGCAAAACTATAAGATAAAAAGTTAGAGAAAGTTTAGGGCTGATTGAAATCAATGTTTTGAATGCTATTTTTCTTAATCTTACAGCTACTGCTGGTCCTAATGGTGTTCGCAGCGTTCTCTCAAGACAGGTATTGTTGAAAGATTTTGAATTTCCCACTTTTACTTTGCAAATAGCTTTGAAATCTAGATATATAGTTTGCCGATGACTTTGTGTTGATTAGTCAGAAGATCGCCCATGCCCACCAGAACTTCAAGGCGCTACAGTATGAAGCTGCTAAAGTGGGACTGAAAATAAACACCATAACCAGCGTCATATACGAGATCTGGCAAAGAGCATGCGGCCTATGCTATCTTTTGTCCCAAGACATTCTACCTAATAGAACGTTTGGCCTGTAGAAGTCTCTCCTTTTCCGTCTCACCACTGAGCCACTACTGAGTCACCTCTAACTGCTCTGCCTAATGTAGTACAATCCTGTGATTTAAACTGAACTTTAGAATATTTCTCTTGCAGAAAATACACAGCATGTCTTCATTAAATACTTTTGTGTTGATTTTTTTTACAGATTGCGTTCATAGCGGAGAAAGGATTGACAGAAACTGAGGATAACAAGGTTTTTAACTTCAGATTATAATAACGACAAAAGCAAATTCAAGTTTCTTTGTAGAATCGAATCCTTCCTTTTTATCGTCTACTGGGACAGAAGTGTTTTTTAAAAGCCTCCAAAAAATCAGTAAAATCTTTGAATCGATAGCTAAAAACCTCTTGTTTTTTTCACATACACAATTGAAATTTACTGATGTTCCACAGTGTCTTCTCGATAAGGATTTATGAATAACAAATAATAGAAGTTATACTACGTATATATTGATCTATATCTTACTTAGAATGATTACAGGTACAGACGCGCATCACAAATGGACTTTGTGTTAAAGTTATGCAGCTGTTTAGTTGCTGTGTTCTGAAATAGGTATAAAATATTGAAGATGTTGTTATGAAGTAGGATCAGGGTTTGATAGGTTAGCCAAATACCATCCTTATCTCCAAGGGGTTGGCTTGTTTTTTTACCTTCACAGCTATTGCTTGTGTAAATGTTGTTAATGTATCAGAAATTTTAAATATTCATTTTAAATGGCGTTGTTTTTATTTCCCTTTCAGATGCGCTCAATGTTGTTCCAACAGATAGTTGGTCTTACTGACATTTTATTGGATGGTTACGTGAATCAGTTAGAAACTCTAAAGTGAGTGATTTATTCAATTTTGTGAAGCTAGTGAAACCTACATTTACTATTAAGACCTTGCTAACGATTCCAATCTGACATTTGTTTAACCTTACGCCTGAGATGGCTACTCGACAAAGTTTGACAAAGATGTTAGATGAAGTTGGATTTGGAACAAATCTCAATCCACGACACTGTCTTTTACATTTTTTTTCCTTCTTGCTTTTATTTTATTTTATTTTGGTCCTTATTTAACAGAAATTCCATTGCTTATATAATTATAGTTTGATGTTACCAAACGATTGCTTCATTTTGTTTCAGGACTTGTGTTGGAAAAGAAGATCGACATGATGATGTGCGACAGCGGTATGAACAAGAAAGAAGAGCAGCCATCCTTCCACTTGGTGAGATAATAAATTCATTTCACAAGTCTTTTGCCAAGGCGTAACATGGACCTCTTTTTTCCCTTGCTGTTCGATTCTGTGTTTTAATTTTGAAAGGTTTAGCTGAAGCATCTTGGTTTTCTGAGATAACTAACGAAATATAAAGTTTGGGTTTCATTCCGAATCATAACACTACTTGATGAAAAATTACTGTAAGATTTTTTGAGCCATTGGTTTTGTTCAGTGTTGTATGAATTACGATGTTTACATGTTTTTTACATAACGTATAAATATATTTGGGTTTGGTTATCATGCATAAAATAATAAATAATAAAATAATAATAAATACTTTATTTAACGTCAATTGCGAAGGAAATGGTTGCCCATTCTTCCTAGCTAGGGGCTAATGTTTAATCGCTAGATGGCTCAGTTTTTGGCGTAAAAGTCGAATTTGCAGAGGGAGGAAAATCGGAGTACCCGGAGAAAAACCCTCGGAGTCAGATTGAGATCAACAAATCTCAGCCCACGGGCGGAGCCCAGGACTCGATCCTGGGTCGTAGAGGTGGGAGGCGCGACTGATGACCACTACACCAACCTGACTCCTTCCTTCATGCATAGTTTGTATAAGGCGTCAGTGTACCGTGCAGGAGGCTGTGGTTCGATTTCCTGCCAGACCATCTCTAGGGGCATCAAAATAATTGAGGAAAAGGTGCTGCTTGTGCTCTAACATCTGCAAATTGTTATAGATATTGCGTCTTCTTGGATAAGGACACCGTAGGCCCATTCTCTCGATATTCTATTGAAGGATTTAAAAGAAACCATGCTCTTCTGGTCTTTCTTCGGTCTAATTCATTGAGGGACGTATCAAATACATATGTGAGCTGCTGTCGTGGACTATCTAAAACCCTCAAAATGCTGGTCCTGTATTTGCATGTAGAATAACACTGAAAAGCCCCTTGGGGAGTTGTTATTAAATATTTCTATTTGTATTGTTTAACATTGCTCTTTAATATCATACTATGTTTTCCCTTGTTGTTTCTATTCTTATGTATTTTGTGTAATTTAGAATGAAGTGCATTTAAGGAATCTCTCTCGATCGTACAGTAGTCCCTTGACGACGAATGCGGGTCTATTTTGTGTTTCTACCCTTACTATGAAATTGAAAGGCACCTATCCGTCGTATTGGTAGTTAGGGTTCAATCTCCCACCTGAACTTGTGATACAAGATTTTTAAAATATCTGGGGACAAGATGGTGCTTTTTCCCTGACACCTTCATTAGGTAAGATCTTTGTTCGGTGTTGTATCACGACCAAATAATGAAAAAACACTTAAAACTCCACACAGTTTCCTAAAGATTTAGTATTAAGGTGACCAGGTGGAAGTACTCAAACATATGCGCCACTAATTCGAAGAACTCCATTTAAAGTGTCAGACTTTCTCTTACTTTTTGACTTTTCCTCATCTTGCAGTTTATTATAAGCAAAGAAGTCAGGCTGTGTCTCTAGCGGCGAAATATCACGATTTTGGTATTCTGATTGAAATATGTGAAGAGACTGGTGACCAGGAGAGTTTGCAACGATATGCCAGCCAGTTCAGGGATCAGGTTAGTTTAAACAAGGTTTTAGTTTAGCTGCATGTTGATGGGCGGGCATGGTTGGCGCAGTTGATAAGATCTCTGCTTTACAGCCACAAGGTCCACAGTTTGATCCTCGGCTCTCCCGAGATTCGAATATTTGTGCAACCTTCATTTTCGTCTAAGCCAACTCAGCTTTCCATCCTTCCGGGGTAGGTAAATGAGTACCAGCGTCTGCTGGGAGCTAACCTGTGATGGATTAGTGTCCCATCCAGGGGGAGTCAAAGACTCTCATCCGCTTAACACTACAGAAACCGGAGATAAGCGCCGGCTCCATGGGCCACTGGGCTCGTAAAGGATTTAGCTAGCTAGCTTTAATCTCAACAAAACTTTTATTTGTTGACAGAATCTAATCTAAAGTATAAGTCTTGCCTAAGTTTTTACACAAGACATTCTATTTCTAGCGCATGGTTGGATATACGTCAAACTGCAATAAAGTAAAAAAAATCAGTAAATATACTGAAATCTCCATTTGCAAATTGCTAAAATCATTGTTCAATCAAAGATGCAGTTTGTGTCCATACACCCTTTTGTATAACAACAACTTTATAAGAACAATGAGGCTCAGATTGGCCGAAAATTAAGAACAATTTGAGAACAAGCTCAGGCTGAGGCTGAAAAAAAAGTGAAAATGTTTCTAGTTGAAATTTTACTGAATCTTGTAATTTACGTTCGCAATGTACACAGTAAAAACACAGAAGCATCATTTCCCATTTATTATCATATCTACTATTGTTCCAAATGATACACATATACATATCAGCATTGTTTTTCAGTGGCTTGTCTTTATTCTGATTTCCCATCATTTCAAACCGCCCACAGAAATAAGAACACGATTTTAAAATTAAGAACAAATTGAGACTGAAGCACCAAAAATTAAAAACAATGGGCCTTGGCAAAATTTTCAGGTTCTTAATTATAAAAAAACGTACAGTTGAAACTGAGATTCAATCCAATTTATTCAATTTTTTTTTCAATAAAACATTCGGTCAACAATTCAGTTCATAAATTAATCAATCCAATGTTAGATACTCTAATTTAAAATATAATGGAAAACAAGTGATGCCATTATGCACTGCATTTGGTATTCAATAAATGTCACACGTAGAGAGCTATTTCTTGTTCAAAAGTTAAATGCTGTTTTGCTGGGGGTTGGAACACAACAAAAAGGGTCAGTGAATATCTATTTTCTTACCTTGCTAAAAATAGAGATATATTGTACATAATGAGAGACTGACAGCAGGGACTGCTGGTTGATCAATTTCCCCATTTCTGACTTATATATTAGCCAAGTTTGGATTTGAACACTATCAATTTTTTTTCCTTAGATAGATTTGACAGACAATTTTGCCATTTCCAATTCAACTTGTGTTTAGTTTTTTTTTCAAACTACATACAGGTACATGTAGTATGATTATGATTGGGTTACAACTCGGTATAATTATAGTAAATTAATATACTGTAAAGCTAAAAAACTACATTATACATATTTGACCATCACACTGATATTTCCAAAGAAATATTTAATTTACTTAGTATAATCATCTAACAGTTATTGAACTTGTAATCGGGTGTGTTCTACCTTACAACTGGTTATTGTTTTAATGGTTTTTTCAGACTGTCTGCTCTTTGTCACTTTGCAGTTCCTGTACCGTTTCTTTCTCAAGACTGTTTTTCAGTTTCTCCTTTTCTTTATATCATTAATGAAGAAATTTGTTTTGAGCATTTGATTTCTTTGTTCGTAAATGTGAATTTATCTTGCCTACTTGCGGTAAGAAATAGTGTTTCTTTTCCATATTGCTTTCAAACTTGAACATTATCTTGATTTTCATTTTTATTTTTTCCTCCTCTCCCTGATAAAGAAAAAAACTCACTGAATTTTGTTTTTTACATGACGTAGAAACGTTAATCCAAGGTAAAAGTGAATGTTGAACGTATACCGGTACATTTTGAAAACATCTGGCGCACTCTTTTATCTTCTTAAAATTTTGTTGCATTTCATATAATTTTATAACAAACATCGTTTCTGTTCGTTGCAGGAGTGCCAAAGCATCTATGTGCTTGCTACCAACTTCCTGCCTGGGTATTGCAACCAGAATCATTATGACTTTTGAAGGTAACAAGGTTGGAGTGCAGTGGAGCAATGCTGGTGGTGAAGTGTCGGCTGATGACTCGTTTAGCCTGGCACTAGTGCTGATCATGTTCCTTGTTGAGATGTTGGTTTACGGCATTTTAATTTGGTGAGTCATCACTAGTCAGTTCAATGATGTATAGTTATGAATAATTATGAAACTATGGTTATGGTAGCAACTGCAACTGCATTAAAATGAATATACTGTGTTTGGACCCAAATTTTTATCCAAATAAGTGGCTTATACACAATATACACAATTGTTGTTCCTAGTGACGATACTGATATTCTTAATAACTATTAGACCCATTACTAATACAAGTAATACTGGAAGGGATCAAGATATTTTAAAAACTAATTCGTATTTAGTTGCAGGCTACATCTTTTTACAAGTTGTCTAGTAGATCAGCAGATCTAGAGCTAGGACTAATGTCCTCCTTCCGTAATTGTGTAACGGGGACCTAGCTCCACTTTCAACTTCTTTGATTTAATTTCTTTAAATTTGTTTTGTTGGCCTCTGTCCTGGCCTTGGCAAAGCCGGCGTGGCTAAACTTCAGCCAGCACAGAGGACCAACCTACTCCTACAACAACGGTAGCAAAAAAGAGGCAAAACTGATGGGCGCGTTTTACCATATCAATTGCAAACAATAAACACAACACAAAGGGTCATCGCGTGATCAAAACAAAAGATCTAAACAGGAATTGACTTGCTACGTGACAGTTGGATGAAAGTCTTTGACTCCCATGGATGCCAGAATAATCCACTGCAGGCTAGCCCTCCAGCAGAAGGGGAAACAGAGGGCCCTATAAAAGTTTCATTCTCGGCAAAGCCGGGAACGGAACCTTTCACCTTGTGAAGCCTCACAAGACAGAAGTATAAAAAAACTTGGCTAGCCATACCTCCAAGAATTTTTTTATACCATTGGTATTGATTGCTGTTGCTGAAAAAAAAGATAGAAGAGTGATTAGTATTGTTCTATCAGCTTGCTGTACCATTTATATTTTTTAATGCTTAATTTGTCTTTGTAAATGTTGTGGAAACAATGCAACTTGAGGGCGGAAAATGCTGTTGGTAAAAATGTTGTAGTGTCATAAATATTTATTGTTTTCTAGGTACATAGAGGGTGTATACCCAGGTACATACGGCATTCCAAAACCATTCTATTTTCCTTTCCAAAAATCGTACTGGTGTGGCACAAGCAAGGACCGGTATATAAATACTGAAGGTGTAAGTAATTCCATTCAAGTCGTTTAACAATCATCAATATTCATGGGTCTAGTATTAATAAAATTCTGCTCAGTTTTCATCATTATTCAAAGAGACCAATCAAAGACCTCACAACTGCCTTTTGGGTCAGACCTTCCTCATAAAACATTAGATATACTAAGTTGAACAGCCATTTGAAAACTCAAAATAAAAACATTGATTGATCAGTTTTCAGAATGGATCGTTCAAGTTAGTTTAGATGATGTTATGCAATAGAACATTCTGTTTCTTGTGCTTATTTGTTTTTCTCTTTGTATGTGTGTCCATTTGTTTTTTTGTTGTTATTTGCTTGCTTTACTTTACTTTTACACGTCTTTAAAAAAAAATAACCAAAATAAAAATTCTGTTGTATCCGTACGTAAATAAATCAATTTCTAGTTTCTGAGAAGCCCATAGTCCAAATAAGTCTTTGTGGTTTCTTTATGAGCTTCATTGCCTTGTGCCTTAAGATTAACTGTACTATACAGTGTCGCAATTTTTTTGTATTTGTTTGATAAAAAAACTGTAATTATCAACTTTATATATTGTCTTTAGTAATGTTAAACGTAAAGCACGGGCAAATAATAAACTGAAACTGAATGATGCAACCCTAGATTTGATCAGATTTTTTGGGATTCAGGAAATGGGTCCAGTTGATTCCAAAATGAATCAGGACCACGCCCATGAAGAAGAACCGAAGAACCTGCAAATTGGAGTTGGAATAAAGAACTTGAGAAAAGTCTTCAAGGTAATTAGTTTATACGTGAGTGTGATTAAGTTTGGTTTTTGGATGTTTTGAACTATCTTCTGAGTTATGTGGGCAAACATATTTGGTGCAGTTGGTAAGATCTTTGCCTTCTGACCACAAGGTCACCAGTTTAATCCTCGGCTCTGCCGAAATTGGAAAATTTGCTTGACCTTCTTTTCCGTCTAGGCTAATTCTACTTACCGTCCTTCTGGGGTAGGTAAATGGGAACCAGCGTCTGCTGGGAGCTAACCTGCGATGGATTAGTGACCCATTTAGGGGGAGTCAAAGACTTTCATCCACTTAGCACTGTAGAAGCTGGAGATAAGCACCGACTCCATGGGTTACTTGGCTCATAAAGGATTTAGCTCTGGGTTATGTACGCATTTTAAGTGAAAAAGAATCCTTAAAACATTCTCAGGCTTCAAACCTGTTACTTCTGCAATACCTGTGCAGTGCCCCTACCACCTGGGTGACGAAGCTATAGATGTTGAAAACAGGTTTTTTGGTAGATACGTTAATGCCCCCAAAGGTTTAGGGTTGGTATTGCCTTGAAGTTTGTAATATAGTGTATTAAAACCGTTAATGCACTCAATTTAAGAAATTGTGAAGAAGAAGCCTGAATAACCAATTGACGCTTCAGTGTTTTTCTTTCCTTATTATGTAAAAGCTTGTAACTTCTTGCAACGTATTGTAGAACAACGAGCCATTGTCATATACAAGAAAGATTGTTATTGAGTTGAAATGATATTGAAAAGTCTGTTCCATGTTACGCAGCTGGTGGGATATGTATGATCTTATGAATATACACTGACTTCTATAAAAGGGAACTCACACTGTCTACTGTGGATTTTGTAGAGTGCTACTGGTTCCAAAGTTGCTGTAGATGGCCTTTCGCTGAACATGTTCCAGGGTCAAATCACTGCTCTTCTCGGCCACAATGGCGCTGGGAAAACCACTACCATGTCGATTCTAACAGGACTGTACACACCAACAAGCGGTTCTGCCCATATCAACCAGAGAAGTATCATAACAGATATGGGCGCCATTAGAGAGAGCCTTGGACTCTGTCCACAACACAACGTGCTCTTTGATAGGTTAACTGTGAAGGAACATCTTATTTTCTTCATCAACTTGAAGGTATGTGGAATCTTTCGTGTATTACCATTCACAATAAATATCATTTTGAAAAAATATTAGGCAGATAAAAATAAGTTGTAAAGTTGCTGAGCTTCGGAGGATACTACTTTCAGCTGCCAAATAAATGTCCGGGGATGCTTATAAATTTCTCTCTTTGTCTTTATTCCCCCGGAGCTTATAATGAGTTTATTAATTTTTCAAGTTCATCGAATTGTCAAAATTTTGAAGTTATAAAGTTTATTGATCAGTGTTAGTTGGTGTTCATCTTTCCCTGTTTATCTTTGGATTACAGCACAGGCTTCTGCTCCTTTGTTGACAGTTCGAAGTGTATCTTTAATTATTGACATGCTTGTCATATCTTTTTCCAATAAGAAGTTGTTAAATGATAATAAGCTTTGTTGTTTGCTTGTCTTCCTGTCATTTATCAAAATTACCACCCCACAATTTATTTTGACCCATCCCCCCGTTTATTTTTTTTTTCAGAAGTTTCTTATTTCCCATTCATTTTGACCACCCGTTTATTTGACAGCTAAACGTACTTGCAGAGCGATTAAAACCCATCATGGTTGACTAATTGAATTATGACAATATCGGAATGATTTTCCATGCTTAAATACTTGGAACGTGAATACTTTACCAATAGCGAGAATATGGTCGGCTTAGTATATTGTGACACAACTCAAGTTTTTAAAATTTTAGAGAAAAAAATAAGATAACATACTTTTAGCAGTCTCAGAAGGGTATTTTGCAACACATCTTATACTTATAAAAAAACCGAGACCTTGAAACTTTTGTCCTTTTCCCATAAAATATCACCTATTATCACTGAATTTGGGATTCATGGGAGAAAAATGCCTTTCAAGTGTTTTCTGAAGTACGCAAAAAATGAATATTTAAGACTGCTGCCTAATCACAAATTTTGAGTTTGAGTAACGTAGACCAGTACATGATTTGTATTTCGTATATTTAATATGAACATTAAATATCTTAAGCAAGGGAAGTAGTACAGTGTTAAATGTTTTAATACTCAATCACAATACAAGTTAAAAAGTGTTCAGTCTTTGGACTAAAACACACAAAGTTTCAAGTTTCCTCTCGTTTTAGGGCATATATGGAGCAGAAGCTTCTAGACAAGTAAAGGAGATGATCGACGATCTACAGCTTGTTGAGAAGGCAAACTGGTCGTCCTCACAATTGTCAGGAGGAATGAAACGCAAACTCAGGTCTGAGGATCAATCTTTGTGTATGTCTTTTGATATCGTAAGAGGTGTGGGTATGGCAAGTTTTAACTATATTTACAATATTTAACAATTAGACCTCGAGGACGAATGGACTACGAGTCAATAGCCCGTGAGGCCGTAGGTCGAATGGGCTATTCAAACTCGTAGTCCATAAGGCCAAGAGGTGTAATTGTTTTAGTATAAACCTACTAATCGGTCAAAAAGGATGTACAAATTAAAATATCGATGAAATCCTCTGATATCATAACAAAACGGGGCTCATTAATATTTTGATCTGCCATCTTTTCTCTACTAGTAGGCTATCAGAAGTAGACCTCTAGTAGAGTAGCCAATCAGAATGGAGGATGCGTGTTAGACCGTTAGTACGTTTATACTAAAATATAATATTCTCCTTCTTAACAGATCTTTTTTGTGCAGGTAGGATGTTCCTTTTGGTACAGAACATAAGCGTTAAAAATGTCTGTTAAGTGACATACCTGAATTTGAGGTGACTGAGGCCATCTGAAGAGGGCCCTCAGGAGCCGAAACATGTAAGCAACATTGAAACCTGAGCTCAAAAACGAAAGACGTTGAAGACAAGAAGATCCCAAGAAGGAGAATATGATATTAATTCTAACTCCATATGGGTTATTAAGTTTTCTACATTTCATTAATCTTTTTTTGTTGTTTTTATAGATGATGTCTTTATGGCATTATTGTGTTTTAAAAATGGCTCGCTGACAAGAGAGTCCTTCAGAAACTCATGTGCTGAGGGTTCGTGGGATTGCTTTAACAATGCTCTGCAGTCCACTCCTCCAGGTAACCATGGTAACATTGGAATTTACTTTGAGGTTACAGAAATTACTCCCTTTGCACTTGGCGTGCATCGTTTTGACAGCAGTGGTAACAAGGTTGATTCCTTTCCAAATGACATTGAAATTCGAGCCTTGATCGAGGGGCAGTTTATGGCTAAGAGAGCGCATGCTGAATCTCTTGGATACAACATAGGTAAGGAAGGCTGATTTAGCCGTGGATTTTGTGCCTCTGCCACTGGGTGCCCGGTATTCACTATCAGGCGCGTAGCTCCCTGTAATCCAGATAAGCCCGGGCTTACCAGTTTTTCTGAAACCCTAGCACTTTTATTCATCCAGTTTCTTTCATTTCGGAAAATGAAGGTACAGGACAGATAAAATGGTCCCCCAAAATCATTTTGCTGGACTTGTTTTCTTCATTTTTCATATAAAACATCGCCACGTCGCAAACATCGACAAAGACAGCCGAGGGGGAGTGGTGCGAAACACGAGTCCAGGCCTTTATCATGTTTTACCAGAAAAAAACTGGGTGGCTACGCGCCTGACCATGCTATTTTATTCATCTACCTTTTTGTCCATACTCAGGAAGAGAAACACGTGTTCTCTTAAAACATTTTATATAATTATTATTTATTTATTTTTTATCCAGGATCAGGAACACGTGTTCTGGCCACTGGTGGTGCCTCGTCAAACAAAGCCATACTCCAAGTGCTTGCGGATGTATTTAATGCTCCAGTATATACAATAAAAAACACTGCTAACTCTGCCTGTCTTGGCTGTGCATATCGCGCCAAGCATGGTCTGATGGGCGGAGACAAGGTTTCATTTAAAGAAATCGTTCGAGATGCTCCACCCTATCATCTGGCAGTAGAACCCAATCCTCGTACTGGAGAGACCTACACGGCTCTAACTGCTCGATACAAAGAGCTTGAAGATACAATTGTCAATCCATCAAATGATGGCGCGAAGCGACGCAAAACTGAAAGCTAACGCATGAAATTTAATTTGTAAGAATCCACATTAGGTAGAATACTCAATTTTTATTACTAAAAAAGTTTTACGGACAAGACTCGGTTGGAGCTTCAATCAAAATATAAGCATTTAAGGCCATTTTTTGCTTTTAAATCTTGGGAAAAAATAGATCATCTTTTCTTACTAACTTTTTAAATTGCTCAACCTACTTGTGATTTTAAGACTATTAGATCACCGACGCCATATAATTGATCGAAATACTTAACAGAATGCTTACCATAAAAAATTTAGTTTAAGTCATACATACTTAATAGAATGGCTACCATAGGTTACTGTCGTAAAATTTAGAATAGGTCTAAAATACTTTTAAAACAGAATACTTACCATAGAAAATGTGGTTTACGTCCAAGATCAGCAGGACCCCATTGATAACAGTACTTTGTACTGAAGGCCGTTTGTTTTACCACAAACGAGACACATTTCACGAATGCGTTCTGGGCACATATTATATA
>JANCMA020162615.1:0-13902 GCA_024336925.2 Zoanthus solanderi | reverse complement strand
AGTTACGGAGTTCCCCTGCAGAAGCGATAAAATTAAAAATTTTCGAAAAGAATTTTACAATGAAATTTTAGGTGGCATTTTGAATTTAAAGTAACCGTCGAAAGTAATGGCGCTACTTTATGGAAAACCTATACTGTTTTCGATACACTGAAATCTGTATTTGTAAAATTTGCCGCTCTTCAATTTCTAGACCCTTTTGTCATAACCTAAAGTGAGTGAAACAAACGTGGCCAGTGATTCGTGTGATTCATTTTGCCGCCCTGAAATTGTAAAATCTTTTTCGCTTTACCTTGTAAATACTGCTAGAGTAAGTTTCTTATGAATAAAACAGAATCAGTTTTCTATTTAATCTTATATAAATGACTGGTCAAATGTTTTACTATAGAAACACGATTGAAACCACTTTCAGAAACTTTCTTAACTTGAGACAGTTTTAGTTTTTCTGCCTTTTTAGCTCTTTGCAGCAGTTGCATCATATTGCTAGCTGGCTAAGTCATTTTCTGAGCCTACTGGAGCCGTCGCTTTTCTTCAGTTTCCATAATTTTAAACGAATGAAAATCTCCAACTCCCTTGAGCGGGGCACTAATCCATCGCAGGTTAGCTCTCAACAGATGCTGGTACTCATTTATCAACTTCGGAAGGATGGAATGCTGGGCCGACTTTGGCGGAAAAGTAGTTCAACTGTCAAATCTCTGTTGAAACTTCGTGGATGGAAGAAAGATTCATGCTACCAATGATATACAATATGCAAACGGTTTCTTTCAATCTCTAGCTTGTACTTTCAAATTTATGCCTGTTCTTGAAATTAAATAAGAAAACATAACGTTCGCTCAACACTAAATAAAAAGCAAATACTTTATTCAATTTGGAACAAACATATGTAGAAAAAATATAGAGCTGACAAATACTTTGTTCACTTTGAAGCAAACACCGCCAGAAAAGATATAGAGATGGCCAATTGATATCATGAATAACATCGAGATCTATATGAACCATATTTTTCTCTTCCGTTTAAAGAAAGGAATCCTATAACTTACAATTAGTAAAAATGCGAAAATCGACCAATGTCAAACTGAAGGTGTATTTAATATTTCTTGTTATATGGTTTTGCGAGCCTTTCATTTTTTGCTGTATCTCATGCTTCAGCTAAGTCAAAATCTTCTGGTCATAAAAATATCGAATCAAATCCTATATAAACGCTTTGAAAATCTTCAATGCGCTTTGTGTAAAAAAACATAAAACTTAAAGAAGAAAACACAACAAACAAAAACCTTATTTTGAAGAAAGTAATTTTCATAATCATTTAAAAACTAAGACAAGAAAGCACTGGATATTTGGCAACGCCCGAAAAATTTTTTAAGTGCTCAAACATAGAAATACTTTATGATGAAGCAATATCGTCGTGATATGACGCTGTTAGCAAATATATACCGATAGCATTTAAGTTTGAAAAAGACATTAGTGAAGCTTCGTAAGATATTTACGGTCAAATATATTTTACAGAAAGGGAAAGCAGCTTCAAAATATTTCATCCTAAGAAATATTGACATTTTTATCAATTTTCCATTAAGGATAGAGATATGCCAATAATTATACTTAAAACTACAAAAAACGTGAAGAAAACAGTTCGGCGTCCCTACATCCCAGCTAACATAACTCAACTCCTTGCTCCTTGTTTTGTTCAAAACAAAAAACACAAAGTATTCGTTTCCACCAAATCTTACCAGATTTTGAAAGGAATCCGGTTTGAGCTAAGAGGCAAAGCCCAATTTCTTGAAGTTGAGTTAACTGTTATAAAGAGTGTGGAGCTAAATGAAAAAATGACCGTTTGTAAGGTCTTCTGGAAATGAACTTGCAATACTTTCTCAGCAAAATAAGTCAAAATCACTTGAAAGGAGCCCATTTGGCACCAATCAAAGGCTTAACTTTTTATCTCAGTTTCATAGCATGAGTCAAAACGAGTAAAAACAGATTTGCCGTTTTTTTTATGTAATCTGAAATAAAAATATTGCTACTCATATCTGTGTTACCTGCTTCCAATTCGTATTGCTTCTAACGCAGAAACAAATGCCAATTTATACCGGCATAAGAAATAAACTGAAAAACTATGCTAAAAACTATATTTCTACCTACATTCTTGGGAAATTTGTCTGTCTTTACTAAATATAAATGTTAGATTGAAACTGTAGATTTAAAGTATTTTCTTATAAAGTCTAAAATAACTAAACTTTTTCTTAGCACTTGTGAATTGTTGTCAATTTGGGTTGGGTTTTGAAACAAATTGTTCATTTATGTCGTTTTATAAAACGAGTTACAAAAACATTTAGGGACTTTCCTTTTTCTACATATTATTGGGGTTACCGCCTTTGAACTATTTCACATTGTTCACAGCAACATTTCTATTTAAATAAACAGCTCATAGCAAAATAACTTGCAAGAAAGTCTTCTAAGGCTGTTCTATCGTTTTACCCAGTATACATATGTGGAAACATGAACGTAGATGAATAACAAACTATTCTAGATTGAAAATGAACTTTAGCGTTTTCGTTTATTATTGTGTACTGATTTCGCAATATTGCGTTGCTTTTTTATTTTTTCCCAAAAGAATCCAAAATTTTTTGGAATAATGCTGCTAGCTAAATGCCAGATTTTTCTCGAAAAGACAATACTAAGCAAATCTTCAGACCTTTGTCTTTAACATACCCTGGAGTTGGTGCTGTGATGGGAAAGCGTAGTATTGTTCCAAATTATATCTGGAACTTGAAATAGGAGAATACTCCGACAACAATCCCGGCCGTACGAGAAATGGTCTCGGCATGGCTAAGGCAGATGCAATCTGCGTTTCCCAGAAGGGCCTTTGTGTTTCTTCAACGCCTGCCATCCTTTCTAAGGATGCTTTTTCAAGATGATTGAAAGGGTAACTTTGTCCTGAACGTGCCATTTAAGTTAATGGAGTGCTTTGATTAGAGAGGCTGAACTTGCTTATATAACTGTGTACAAGCCCACCTTTAAGTTAATTATTAGTTAATGTGGACATTCCATTGACATAATGGTTACGTGCTAACTGAATTATTAAAACAGTTTCTAATGATTGGCAAAAATGAGAAATAAACAGAGGAAGTAGATTTGTATTGGATT
The DNA here is from genome assembly GCA_024336925.2 of Zoanthus solanderi. Taxonomy (NCBI): domain Eukaryota; kingdom Metazoa; phylum Cnidaria; class Anthozoa; order Zoantharia; family Zoanthidae; genus Zoanthus; species Zoanthus solanderi. The sequence goes on along the minus strand of JANCMA020162615.1, from coordinate 10,764 downwards.
TTTATATTTGTGGTTGTTTTGGCTCCAAAAACGAGGCATAAATTTTGAGAAGCAGTTAAGTCAGATAAATAATAAACAAAGAGGAAATTGAATTTGAAAATCCGTACGTGTTGTAAATATCGTTGGCACGTTGCCTACTAAAAAGTGTAGAGCCATGATTTGGTTAAAAGATAAAAATCTTTTAGAACAATCTGAATAAGAAATACGTGACATTTCAATCCATGCTATGACACTTTTCCGAGACGAAGGTGAGAATCATTGTTTTTTTAAAAAAAACTTTTATGAAAAAAGGCGTTACCAATATTTTAATTTTAGCTAATATAGTTTCCCATTTTGTAAGCTTTCTTCAAATGAGAAAATAAAGAGTTCTGTATACAAGATCTACGACATTTCAGCAAAAAAGCATTTTTTTATTCGCAAACACGCATTGACAACAGTTCGTTGAGGTAATTGTGACCTTTCATTTAAACATTTCAAGTGTGTCTTATACAAAATTTTCTGAGTCCATACCATTACTTTATGGTTATATTATGAATGCCTTTAAGATAAACAATAAAAACACGTTTCACGTTCACACATTTGGTAATTAGGTCCTGATCTCAAAAGTTTAGAGATTTGAACTTACTAGAAAAGATTTCCATCTCTAAAATACGTCTCACTAATAAATTTTTACATGTTCACTGGCGTTTTTTGCCTGATTTTATACTTTAAGCTTTATGATTTACATTTTTAAGTACTTTATACATTCAAATTAAACAGTGTTACATAGGTGCGTAGAATGAATAAAACACGCTAACAGCTAACTAAGAAAATATAGCTGACCGTCCTTCAAATTCTTTGAAATCCATTACTTTAAAACTTCGATAGAGCCTGTTCCTTTTATGGCTTAGAAACTTGGACTCCTTTATCTAAACTGAAGAGACAACTTTGTGCCGGCTGTTGTAAATTAGAACTTCTTATTATAAAGGAGAGTACTAGTTTAGAACATCAGACGATGAGAGCAATCTTTTGTTTATATATTTGAACTGATCTACATCAAATTAACTCCTCTATCTGTATGACTCAAGCAAATTATTTTCTGGTTAGTGTTATCGATCTGACAAAGAAACCATTTCATCTCACTTTCATTCATTTGGAGCTCAGTGGACACAGTTGATTTCCAAAATTTGAAAAATAAAAAGTTCTGGAATAGCAGTGATCTTTATTTAGTAACGAAGCGTAGGAAGGCGGTCGATATTAAAATCTGTCCTCAGTGGTAATAGAAGATTGATGATGTAAAGTTGAAAAGATCTTTTCCGAGCGAGAGTATAGTAAATGAGTGAAACATATAGACATATCCTTTACAAGAAGATGAAGTTCTACTTCAAATCACCCATATAATATCCTATTTGATTTCTATATACATTGTATCAAGAAAAAAGGCACTCCATGCAAAGTGTTACCATATATGGTGATGGTCTATTCATTTGTAAAAAACATATATGGTTATCAAAAAAAAATAAAACAAGGGCGATCCAAAGTCTTACCATAATGGTGACAGTATTTTCACTTATGAAAAATATGGTTATCAAGAGAAAGGGCTTTCAAAAGTGTTACAATTTATGTTGATAATACTTTCGCTTGTGAAAAAGCATGTTCAATACATTTCTTAGGTAAATTTTTCAAAGAGAGTTGATGGAAATCTGGGCCCAGTTGTACAAAGGTTCACTAGCTATAAATCATGGTTAAATATTTCAGCCATGGTCCGTTTTTACTCTTGTGGAAATCAATTTAAGGTTTAATTTTATAAATAGCAGTTTTTTTTTATAAGAACTGTAAACCTTTTATTAGGAAAAAAAAAGCTGCTTGAATTTTGGTGTAACCATCGTTATACTGTTAAACGTTTCCCGGCCTTTGAGCAAACCGGTTCAGATGATGTATGTATATGTGTCAAAGATAAACCTAGAAAGTATTATAAATGTGTGAATAATAAGTGTACCATTTATGTTAATGTATATTCTCAGCTCAAAAGAAATTGTTTTGTCAGATCCAATATTTTCGGCTTTATCTTTATCGGATATAATTGTTTAGTGTTATTTCAGAGCAGAGAAAATTTTGCGAACTTTACATTTATTCAGTTATGTATGTGTTTATTTACAGAAAATGAATCATGATTCAAAAATTCTGCTTTGGAATCATGAAATCCGGGTAGATGAATGACTCACGTATCTAAATGCAATGGCCCTATTATAAATGTTATTTGTTTTAAAAAAAAATGATCTTTTACTTTTTCAATGTTTTTCCCATTTTTATAGTCACTGTTTTCCGTATTTCAATCTGCTTATATCATGAATTTAACTCTCCGTATACGAGATTATCAGTTGCGCCGAATTGCTTATGCTCAAAACATCAGCTCCTGACATTACTAAAGTTAATGTTAAAGAAAACTTCAACCCTGATTTTTTATCTTCACTATCCTTATTTTTAAATGCTAATTTGAAATATGATTTTATTAAAACTAATTAACTAAAAGTTTTAAGTTCAGCAAACAAAATGCGATAGCTAGACTAACCGTGTAATTTCTGTTCAAACAAATGGTTGACCTCAAGAAATGTAGCTTTACACATTTTCCTTTTCTATTTGGCAAAAAAAACTCAAACAAACTAAAACAATTCAGTTTTTTTTTATTATTTAATTGTAACAGTATGCACAAAAAGAAACAAAACGTTTATTTGGTTATACTGTGTTTTGTTTTTTTGTGTTTTTTATAAAGGGACACAAAAAATTGTTGTCATGCATCAAAACTAAACCATGCGGTGATACGATAGTTTTATGTTCTACAATGCATTTTACAAGGAAATAAGCTAGACTGCTATACTGATTATGAATTTCTCTAAGTGCAAAATAAATGAAATAGTCTGCGTGCCAACGGAATAGGGGAGGTTTTTGACCGCGCGGCGTTGAATACAGATATATTTACAGTTGCAGACTGTTTAAAAATTGACATTCTGACTACCAAACTGACTTTCCACAACTTTACTGCAAAAGTCTAGGACGAATTCTTAAGCATTTTTGTTTTAAATCTAATCGAGAACGAGTAAAAAAGCGTAACTTAAATTAATTTGGGTTGCAGATAGTTTTATCATCAACGTAGAGTAAAAAGACGTTTCGAGAGTTAGCCCCTAGACCGTCGTAAACCGCGTAAACACCCATATGAGTTCAAAATTGTACGGTATATGTGACAACTCAGTAAGAACAAAATGATAAAGAACTTTAAAACGCAAACTTATAGAACTAACATTTTATGTTGGTCAACAAGTGAAAGTCCTATCACGTTTAATGATTGTGTTTGTAGAATTATCTGTGACTAACGCAAACTTTTAACCGTGAAAACTCTAGAGATGGTTTTGTTCTTTTGAACATTAAAGAGCGTAGAATATTTACTGTGTTTTATTGCTATTCTCTCTGACCTTACTTTTGTTTCTAATTTATGCTCTTTTTGATCGGATAAAATCGCCCCTAGTGCATAGAAAGATGGAAAAAGTAATAACAAAATTCAATACACACCTTGGTGCATCATTTGTGATTATAAGACAGCAAAAATATTTAACGGTTCCACGTAAAAATAATATCTGGGGAAATGCTTCAAACGTTAAAAAAAGGTTTAAAATATGGCGAGTAGCCGATAGTTTTGATAGATATTCTACAAACTAAATCTGCCAAGTTATTACTACCAACTAACTCCATTGAAAAAAAAACAATAGAAAATAACTCTAGGAAGATTATCGAAGTATGATTGAAGCAGCAATTCTTGTATCTAATGTATTTAAGTAAGTAATGAAAACTATTCGCCTTTTAACTAACTCGCTTGTTGTTTAAGTATTGCGAACAACAAGGAACTTTCGACAGGCAAAATGAAGCTTTAATAAAGACAAATAAATTGTCTTTAGATCAAGTTCTGAGTTAGAACTTGAAGATCCAAAGGTAAATCAATTTTAAACGAGATATCATTTTAAACTACAACTAAGAAGTTTTTTTACTTGGGTATTGGCGATAATTTTTTTTGGGCTATTTAAGAATTTTTCCTTTGTGTGCCCCAACTAAAATTTATTAATCTTGCTGAACCAAAAGCAAAAACTGTTATCAATTATAGTATTATAATAATCAGCATTATGGTTTTAAATTAGCATTATCTTTACTACGTGCTAAGTATATCGGCCTTTGTAAGCAAAATTTCGTGATTGGGTGTGTTCAGTGAAATTGTGTCATAGCAAAAAATACCTCGTTACATATTTTACAATAACTTTTTTTAAGGAAGATGTTTAGTCTTGGAACTTTTTTCTGCTAACCTAAAGTCAATCTCGTATCGAGTCATCCTCCATTTTTAAGAATAAAAAATGGCGGGTTTGATTCAGTATTGCAAACGCTTCACTTGCGTTCGAGAACTACGATCTTGCACCATTCAGTGGAAACTTTCGGGTGCTATTCTCAAATTTTTAAAGTACCATTTTTAAATATTTTAGGATTTAGTTTTGTAATGCAAGAATGGAAAGCTTGGCTGTATAGCATTTCCGGTCCACCCAGTGTTACATTTTGTAGGCATTCGATTGCCACCTGCTTTAGTGTAAACAACGAAAAATATCCCTACCCGAAAACAAGCGAATATTGCATTTTTGGCTCAATCAACTAGCATTTTAATAATTTGAAGATAAGAACAGTTTATTTTCACACAAAGATTTGATAAGAACAAACAGCCAGTAGCAAAACATTTTGCAGACTTGTTCTCTGTGATTGTGATGTTATAGTCCTATAAATCCCTTTCAGACTAATAATGTTTACTTTGCTCTAGTTTTTAAACATAGATGCTGATAAACAAAAAACTTAAAACCTTTAGTTCCTGGATAATCTAAAATATAAAAATCATACCTTGATGTTCCTTTTTTTCTGTGGGAAGGAAGCCCTCGGAAATCGCTTGACGTGAGTTCGATTCATTTTTTTCTCTTTTCGGGGGCACGTTATCGTCAGCTGTTATTGTTTCCCCGTTAGCTAAAACTTCTGTTTTGATAATCTCTAGTCCTGGACGCGCCTCGATTGCTGCAAAAAACGATAGTAATCTTATAAACAAACTTTTAAATTTCGATGCGTTGTTTTAAATACTTCTTGCTGTTTCTCTGCTTAAACTACAAACGGATAATCATATTGAAAAATCAATTCAATAGTAAATCAATGCAAGTTTGAGGGGCTAAGTTCTTTCTCTCAGAACTCATAATTTGGCCTTTTTTAAGCGTAGTTACATTTTACTGGTTCAAAGCTCACACAATACTGGTACCAAAGTGGTGCTAAGACAGAAGAGCACAGTTTCAAACAGGTAATTGAATGAAAACCAACCATGCGGAAAACAACTTGTTGGCTGTTCAACCATTTCTTCAATTTGCATTTTATTAGCTTCCACTACGCTGGACGATACCTTCTTCTTCTTCGCGACCAAAAATGAACGCGGCATTATCCAGCATGAATATTTTCGTTCTTTCCTAACTCCTCTTACTGTGGCCGGGGAAGATGTCTTGCAACTGTTTTTTGGGGCTTTACTTGCAAGTAATTATCATGCAGAGCGGTACCGCGCACGGAATTAGGTTAGGATGCAGGTGTGCAAGATCTAAAATTATAAGGAAAATCTAGTCGCTGGCTGTAGTTTCGCACCTGCTACCAAAAAAATTCTTAATGCCCACATCAAGCCATTCCCGTCGATCTATCGTGGGCCGTCTGCGCATGACAAGAAAAGCTTTCGAAATTTTAAGACAGCCTTGCTATAGCAGGATGACACCCTAAATTTGAAGTTTTCTCCTATAATTGGCACTGACTTGTACAAACCATGGGCTCATTTCTTCAAAGCAAATACTGGGCTTGGCTGTTTGTCTTGCATGCGAGGTACTAGTGTCTTTCGTAAGACCTATTGTTGTGTAAATCAGTAATAAATCTATTGTTATCAATAATTTAATGTTGTTATAATGGAGCTAAACGCCAAATTCTCGTATCGGATTTCACTTAGAATCAGTATGGATATATACAGCCTCATTTGTACCATTTTTTCTTTTCACTAAAGGGATATTTATGTTTCGCGCACAATTCCTTCACAGTTGTTTATGATCGGAAGTGAGCCAAAACGTCGAGAATTCTTCCCTCCCGCTAGAAATTGCATAAATTGGCTTAACAGACGAAGTATTGAAATCGCACTATGATGTGAATGAGATTTATTCGACGTTTTGTGCAATGCATCTGGCAAAAGAACATCAGTTTGCTCTGCCTTTTTGTATGCGACTCGAATCTTCTCAAGAAACGTAAACACGTAACATGCAATTTCACTCTCAACTTTTTCTTTTTTTCATCTTCGGTTTTCAAAACTAAAAACCGTTTGAAAAAAGTAAAGTTCAGTTTGTTCTCGTTACTTTTTTAAAGCTTAAAATTCGAACAATTTATTCACAATAAATTGGATACGCTTGGCTTTCAGTGACATAGTTTAGAAAAATCTTTGGATTCCGACTATAGGATAAATCGGATATGTCGCATCCCCAATTGTTCGAATCTCTGACATCCGAACACATCCATTTAATAAAAACAAATTCCCTCGTTGAGCGTCCAGTATTAAAGAATTGTTCTAGAACGTGTTCTTTTGGAATGAGAAGGCGCGGGCGTGGTTGCATGGCGTAGTTGTAAGATCTCCGAGCTTTCAACTCGTAACCGCCTGGGTTCATTCCCAGGCTCTGCCGAAATTTAAAGCCTTGTCTAACCTCTTTTTTGCCAAATTCACTAAGCTTTACTTTACGACAGGTCATTAACTCTGTCTCGGAACACAACAAGTTTTGCGCATTGTATTTTGATCCTATGATGACACAAAACCGAGTCAAACATTGATAAAAAATATATTGCCAGTATTTTCTCCCTACATTACTAAGCTAAATTTTTTGTTGGGCGGACGACAAAATCACCCATAACATACCTTTACTAGTTAAGCCAGGGTTATTCCAACTTTGTTTTTCCGTACGCGGACTAATCGTATTTATAGCTCTATCTCAAAAACAATTTTCTCTCTTTTCTAAAGCTGTTCGTAAAAAAAGAAAGAGGAGAGAGGCGCGGAAGAGAATGGTGCGGGGGACAAGGTTCTAGTTTATCTTCAGCCTCGGCCATGTACTACTTGAGGACGATTGCTATAGGGGATGACTTTTTCCTCAAATACGTCACGGTCAGCGGAAGGGGTTGACCAAATAAATGTAGAGTTTTCTTGATTTTAAAAATTCGTAAAAAATTCGCGTTTTGTTCAGACCAAAAAAAAATTTTCAGGGATGGCCTTTAAAAATATATACTTTTTGATAAGGAAATAAAAAAATATAAACGTTATAGGCACTTTAATGCAACAATCTATGTTCTTGCTATAGCTTGCTTTGAGCTTGAATTTCGAGTTAACATGTTTTTTTCTATTGGTAAAACTGAACAGTATTTTGCAAGCTTTACTTATGAAAAATTAGTCTTTAATATTTCTATTCTTCCAGCATTAAGTTAAGCGAAATTTTTAAAAACCGGGCTCAGTACTGTGCTGGACTTGACTGGGTTAGCAATGTGAAATAAATGAGAGAAGATTGCTAAAGCGGAATAAAACCGAATATTTCCGAATTTAGGTTATCAGAAGGTTAAAAACTTCGTATAAGCTGAGTTTTCTTGCCTGCATATGACTGGTTAAGAATGTCGGAAATTTCATTGGTTAAGAGTATTCATTTATTTGAATTTATGTTGTTTTTTACACCGTCGAAAAAGAAAACATAACTGACTTTTAGGTCGTTACCCCTTTGGCAGAGTTCTTCCTCAGAATTAATTCTTCTTCGTCAGTTTTTTGTCAGAGTTTGTCCTTCCTCGGAATTAGTCCTTCGTCAGTTCTTTGTCAGAGTTTTTCCTTCCTCGGAATTAGTCAGTTCCGAAGAAAATTCTAAAAACTTCAGACCCTTTTACTTTAATAACGAACAAAATGATTTTACAAAATAATCCCAAGACTCGCAAAAAAATATATTTTGTCCTCGAAAGGTGCGCCATCAGACACCACGTGACTCATCTGTCTCATTTTCGGCATAGGCATCCCAGAGTCTCGTCTTAACATTCCCCCTCCCCACACCGGGGTCATAGGATCAGTGTGTATCTACTAAAAACAACACAACAATAGCAATAATGTCAATACAAATAGGGGAACCAACTTGTGAATTGTTCTCAACACTATTTTATCACCGCACTGTGTGTGCAAATCCTTCCTAATGGCCATTTCATACTTTTTCTTTTATTTTGTTTTTACCAAGAATTTACATATACATTAAAAAATACCACAAAGCAAAAGAACAAAGAAATTCCTGGTAGGGAAGGCCAAAAGAAGCCTGGGGTTTATAGACTATTGCCTCCCTAATATTGAGGTATTGAACTATTCCTGGCACAATCCTTCTCAGGCGCAGCTTCAGCCACTTTCGTAGCATTTGAAATCCATTTCCTGGCCTTCATACCAGCTAAGCCCCAAAGGTGACTTAGTTGATGATACAGTTCAACATCTCTTTCTATTGTTTCTACACTGTCCATGGAATCATCCATGTATGTCGATTTTAACAGAGTTTCTGCTGCCAGTGGGTATTTCGCCTGATTACTTCTGGCATTTTCTTGAGCGACAAACTGTGACTCCACTGGTGTAGCATTTTTTCCGAAAACTACCCTGCTAAACTCATACACTTGTGGTTCACGTTCACTGTCAAGGTCTTTCCATGATAATCGAAACCAGGGCCTATCGGTCTCTTCTATTTCCAGTTAGAAATACATCTCTTTGATGTCACAAGCAACAGCAACTGGATATCCCCTAAAGCGTAGAAGGACGTCAAATAACTCTCTCTGAAACTTAGGGCCTGCAAAATGTTATCATTTAAAGACACTCTTTCCTATTTGACAGAGCAGTCAAACATTACACGAACTTTAGTAGTGGATTTGTCCATACGTACAACCGGAAAACGCGGAAAATATCAAACCGAAGGGGAAAGCTCTTTATTGGGTTCAACTTTTCGTAAATAACCTTTTTTGAGATATGACTCTATGGTTTCTTGATACTTTTTTGCTACATGTTCATTTTCAGTTAATTTTTTTTTCTGTACTTAACAAGCGAGTCACTGCCATCTGATAGTTATCGGGCAAATGTGGTTGACCATCTTTCCACGAGATTCCTATTTTGTATTTTTGTTTCTTGGCATCATACGAGATTAACTCTTCCATTGTCCTTCGAGCAGCATTAATTGTAGACTTTCACCTCCTGAGCTTCAGTTCCGCATCTTTCTATCTCCCAAAACTTTTTCAAAATTTGGTCAATAATGCAACAGCTTTCTTTGGCCGACAGATTCAATGTTTTTTCACTAGCACAAACAAAAGATCTAGTAATGTGGGTTTTTGTTGTTTTGTTTACTTTGTCTTGTTGGTCCCACGCAACTCCATCCTAGAGGACCTAGCCGAGTAACTGGTTTTTTAGAGCTCTTTCCACGTACATCAGCATAAGAACAGTGGAGATCAACATTGTCAATACCAATCAATAGGTCCACTAAGTCTTCTCTAGCTGGCTTAGGGAAGTCACATCCTTTACTTTCACTCCTATCCTCCCCTTTGTAGCTACCAGTAACTTTGAGGGCACGATTTTGCTTTGATCTCTTTACTGTAATGCCCATTAACTCTCTCATTCTAAACTAACAGGTATAGATTGAAATGTCTTAACCTCGTTGTCTACACATGCGCACTTTCACTGGTTCATAAGATTATTTAAGCCCAAGCACACCAACAACTTCTTCATTAATGAATGTTTCATTTGATCCGTCATCAAGCAGGGCATTTACCTTTAACTTTCGGCCGTTTGCTTTTAACCACACTGGTATGGTACGGAGTTAGCCTGCGTAGCTGGCGGTCTTGTGTGAGAGAAAAGACTGGGAGATGTTAGAAAGACCGTCTGCCCGAAAACTAAGCTTTTTCAATTTTCCGTCCACCAGTTGACGGGAAAAACTGATTGGCTCTTTGCATTTGGCTTGTCAATCAAAATCGGGTAAATATGCAAGCTGTCTGGTGCAGCAAACTGTGACATTTTTTAATGAACCTATACAATGTATGCTCTGTATCATAAGAAGCATAACAAAATTGATAAAACAAAATTTTCAAAAACTAAAAGTAAAACACAGCAACTGAAAACTGAATAAATCTCTGTTGAATATAAATGAACACACAAAACCAGTTTGCAAGACAAAAATCGTTTAGACTATAATAAATGAACAGTGTGCAGTTAGCGGAATTGAGATTGTTTAAAATTTAACTGCCAAAGAACTTTCAGAAATAATTATATAATTTGTTGTCGAAGCGCCACCTCTCTTTCTGTTTGCTTCCACCGAAGTAATGCTCAAGAATACGTTTCCTTGCTTTTTAAAGTATAGCGGCAGCAAATTAAACGAAGCAATTGCTGCCGTGGTGGTTAACGAATCACACCCAAATTTAAAAGTTGGACAGGAAAAGCCTGAAAGTGACATATTAACTAATCAATATTACTTCTTTTCGGCTTTTAAAATGTGATGGACAGCTTTATGTTTTTAACAAAGAGTATAATTTTTGTTTCGAGATATTAATTGCCCTTTTTTACTTCAATTCAGTCTGGAGCAATGTAATTTTACACATGCAGGTTTTAAAATTTTTAAGCTTTGGTAGGACATTTTAAATTATCACAGAATTTTATTATATTCT
>JANCMA020162510.1:0-13902 GCA_024336925.2 Zoanthus solanderi | reverse complement strand
CCAGACCATGGAGTGCTTTATAGGTATTGAGGAGGAGCTTGAAGATAATACGCTCTTGTACAGGAAGCCAGTGAAGACCGATAAGAATAGGTGTGATATGTTCGGACTTTTTAGATTTCATGACAAGTCGTGCAGCGGAATTTTGTAATCTTTGCAGTTTGAGAATTTCATTGGAAGGCAAGCCATAGAGTAAGCCATTACAGTAATCCAGTTTTGAGGATATAAAAGCATGAACGATCCTTTCAGTGTCCTCCTGAGAGATGAATTTCCTGATTTTACCGATTTGACGTAGAGACAATGAGCCAGATCTGCAGATGTTATTTATATGAGTATGAAGAGTGAGGGTGGCGTCAAACGTGACTCCAAGATCTCTTACTTCTGTCGCTGGTTCAATGATGGCAGTGCCGACTCTGATATGGGAGATACTGTCAGAAGGCGTAAAGCGGGAGTAGAAATGTATGACTTCAGTCTTTGTCGGATTGCATTTAAGACCATTCTGAGTGTTCCATTCTATAACTTTATCAATACATTGTTCCAAATGTTCAAGACCAACAGCACGGTTACTTCGTTTCAGGGTTACATAAAGTTGAGAGTCGTCCGCGTACATCATTGCATCTATGCCATGAGCTGTTATCACATCCTCGAGTGGAGCATAGTATAACGAAAACAACAGTGGCCCCAACACAGAGCCTTGTGGAACGCCGCAACCAACGAGTCTTGGGTTGGAATACGTTCCATCAATCACCACACACTGCTTTCGATCTCTGAGATATGACTTCAGCCACTTGAGGGCAAGGCCTGAGATGCCATATCGCTTCTCCAGTCGATTGATGAGTGTGTGGTGGTCAATGGTGTCGAAGGCTGCAGATAGATCTAATAACACTAAAACACACTCGTATTGGTTGTCAATTGCACTGTTGATATCGTTAAACACTCGAAGCAGTGCATGCCGTCTCAGTACTGTGATGCCTTCTGTACGCAGATTGCAGGTTTGCATATAGGTGATTATCCACAAGATAGTTGTCTAACTGGTCGGCGACTATTCTTTCAGTCGTTTTAGAGAGAAATGACAAATTACTGATAGGCCTGAAGCTGTTGTCGTCCTCCGGATCTAAGGTTGATTTCTTTATACTGGGACGAACAAGTGACTCCTTTAATTTTGATGGAAAATAGCCTTGTTCAAGAGAAGAGTTGATGATTGTAGTAATAATAGGCAGGAGTGCATCAATACAGCCTTTCAAAATCCAGGTTGGTATAGGATCGAGCTGACATGATTTAGCTTTTGATGACATTATGATATTTTTTACATCATTCATTGAAACCGATTGAAAACATGTTAGGGCTGCATAACAGGATTTACAAGCTTCAGTTGTCGATGTCGAGACTGACGCAATTTCAGATAACATATTAATAATATATTAATATTGTTATATTACGTACCTTACATCCAGGTAGAGATTTTTTTTCCCTGCTTTCAACTTTATGCATCAGTCAATTTATACCGCCATCCCCACCCTTTGGCACATGGTTGGGATTAGATGGGGATTAGGTATAGAATCTGTGACCAAATGATCCGGGTGTTAGACATGTTTAGATTATTGCAAAATTTTAGTGGAGATTATGCAGGGGTTAGACAGTTTTGACAAAGTGCCACAAGAGGGTCTGGAAGCTAGTTTTGTACCTCCAGCTTGAATATCTTAATCTTAATGAAGTATTAAACTCATCAAATAATTTAATAGCCTCTTTTAAGTATTTTTGGTTTATTTTGTTTTACTGTAACTGGGAGAAACATGCACACTGACATGCAACACCACATTTAATGAAAAACTTATATTCATTGTTACTGTAAGAAAACTACTACAATGTGACCTAAAAACAATGTTATCAGGATCTGATGCAAGGCAAGAAATTGGCAGAAACTAGCGGAGGCAATGTGAATTTAGTGATTACTGGATGCAAGGATCGAGTTTGGTTTTTTTGAGAAATAATTATTGAAAACCCTAACAGAACAGAAACTAACAGTAACACAAGTAAAACTAATGAATCAACTGTATAATAACTATATTGAAAGAAATACATTCTAAAACAAATTAATGTGTCAATTAACATTTCCTAACTTCATTCATGACTAGCAAAAATAATACTCAGATCTTACCCACAACTCACTCCCAACAAAACAATCTCAACAAATAAAAAGAGAACAACACAACTGGCATGACAAAACCATGACTCGGAACAAGCCCCACACTGGCTGTTCAAACCACCACAGCTTCAACTTGACAGTCTCACACCTCTCAAGGTTTGAATTGAATAATTTTGAGGTGCAGACTGGCATGAAAGCTGATTTTTTGTTAGAATAAAATATTGAAGCTCTCAGGGGAAAAAAATAGCTCTGAATAGATTTAAGAAGTGAAAAAGATCCATTCCTTTAGCCCATAGCATTGGAAGCCATAACGTTAACCACAACACCAGCCTGATTCTCCTTGATTTGTAAAATAATAAAAAGACACAATCAATTATTAATTTTATTTATTTTAATGCTTATTCATACTGTATTTTTGTATAAGCAAACTAATGCAACAATGTATTTAATCTTGATCTCATTTCAGAGTCTTAAGTTGAAAAATTGCCAGGAGGAAATTACAACATTAGAGGAAAAGTTAAAAAATGCAGAAGGTGAAAAGCTAAAAAGTTAGCACAATGCAAAGAAATTATTTCTTGTATTTAATTATTTTGTATTTAAATGTCTAATCTGAGACAAAAATAATATTTTTTTAGTCTTGGAACTTTCTCTGACTGTTATAACAACACTAGTACATAGCTATAAAATTTTGATCAAAATATTTTTATACATCCAATTAATATATTTTGGCTTTATTTCATCCCTTTAAACTTGCATGGGGATAATTACTGTAGAGCCTGGTCCTCACTACGACATAAGAATAAGCATAAACATAAACATAACAAGTCTTATGTCGTAATGAGGACAGCCGCGACATAAGCATAAGCACAAGCACAAGATTATCAAAATCTTCTGTTCTTCTTATGCTTATGTTTATGGTTATGTTGCTTATGTCGCTAGTGAGGACAACACTGACATAAGCATAAGAATAAATGAAACCATTCAGCCAATCATAGGGAACCTGGCTCCAGGTTTCCGTCACAAAAATCCAACGGATCGCAAGTAAGTGCAGTTTGTCCGCCATCTTGTTTTGTGTGTTGGAGAGAGAGCATGGTAGCTAAAATTAGCTTTGCACCTGCTTACAACGTTATGCTTATGTTGTGCCTGCCCTCATTACGACATAAACCTGTTATGCTTATGCTTATGTTTATGCTTGTCGTAGTGAGGACCAGGCTTTAACGTCTGACACGTCAAAGTTGTCTAGTGACTCGTGTAAAAACAAAACGCATAGAAGTAGACGGCTTTACAGAGTACTAAAGTGATGACGTCACAAAAAGTTGATTTGTGAAATCAAGTATTTGGTTGTAATATTCAGAAAAAACAAGATGAAAAATGCCACCATGCTGTAATTTAGCATATTGCCACCAATCAGTGATGAGATATTGCTACAGCTTTGCCCTGATGACTCCATACAAATCCTTTTTAAACTGACTCAAACCAAGCCATTTTTAGAAGGATTTGTATTGAGTCATTGGAGCATAACTGTGGTTATATTGCGCCGACCATTTGCACCAACATGCTGATTTTAGGCAAGGATAAATTTTTTATCTTGTTCTCTCAGATGATCTCAACAAATCCCCGAAATGCACAAATTTCTGTTTTTGTGACGTCACACTATTGAATTGAAAAATTTTCTGAAAAAAGACAGGGACGGGCTAAATGCAAAAGCGGCACAAGAAAACAAGCCTAGGATCATGAATTTAAAGGCTAAGGCCATTCAAACTTATTTTTATGTTAATAATAATAATGATGATAATAATAATAATAATAATAATAATAATAATAATAACTTAACGTGTCAGAGGTTCTAGTTCACATTGGTAAGTAAACTAATTGAGTTGTCAAAGTTTAATGCAAAAACTGGAGAAGCTAGACAAGGTTTGAGTGTTGGACCTTATGGACTTGGGATCAGAAATGATTGCGGAGCCGGAGTCATTGGTTGAATGGTGTGCAGGAAAGTAGCTTGCCATTATGAATACCTGGTTCACGGATCAGAACCAGAACCTGCCTAATAACCTAAGATATATTTGGGTTAGTCAGGATGAACAAACAAGGAACCATATTGATTTTATGCTAATCAACCACCGGTATAGGAACACAATAACGTTATAAAAAGTTTATCCAAAGGCTGTCCTTAATAGTGACCACAAACTGCTAATAGCTAAATTTGTCTACAAGATGAAAACGGTATTAGAAAGCAGAAAAGAAATAATTTCTTAACGTTAGTCTGCTTAGAAATGAAGAAAAGTATCATGAGACCTATTTACAGTTGAAGTTAAAAATCGTTTCATATTACTTGAAAAAGAGAACCAAACGTTAAATGAAGATACAACAGCAGAAAAGGTTGGTGCCAATTGAAACAAAACCTTGGTGCTGGCGAGACGATATTACCATTGAAGGAAAAAGAAAGTAAACACAAATGGATGAAAGATAGTATCTTAGAATTAATGACTAAAAGATTAGGGAAATCTGCAGAAAACAAGGCTCTTAGCAAGAGGATCCAAGAAGAATGCAGAAGAGCCAAAGAAAAATGGATAGAATCACAATCTCGAGAAAATCTCGAGAAGAAAAACATATAGCTAATGTTTTAAAAATCAAACTCATGTCAAAGAATAAATGTCGACCAGCTAATATAGCTTTGAAAAACAAAGATGGTAAAGTTGTTATGGAACAACAAGATGTACTAGATATATGGACGGAATACATTGTCCAATGATAACATAATTTCGAATGTGACCATAAATGAATAACTGTCGGAAAACAGCCTACTTGAAACAGAAGTCGAAGCTGCTCTAAAAGACATGAAGTTTGTAAAAGCAACTGGAAACGACAACGTTGCAACAGATTTGAGAACTGCGTGCAAGGAAATAGTTATCAAAAAAGTGTGCTTATTGGCTAACAAAGTCTATGAATCTGGTGTTATACCGAAACAAAGGAGAGAATCAAAATGAGAGTCATATTACAAAGATTATTTCCGGTGTCTGAGTAACTTGTACAAAGGGCAAATAGCAGCTATCTTAAACGGAAACCTCAGTGACTGGGTTACTATCAATCGAGGTGCAAGGCAAGGGTGTGTTTCATTCACCAGATCTGATTTTATTATTTGCTCTGTGAAATGGCATTACGAATGTTTGTAACGTAGAAAAACGAAATTAGAAGTTAATGTCTCCATATGATGATCTAGAATGAACTCGATGTAGTCATGAGCGTTTGGATTTTGTTTGTTGGGAGCATGAGCGGCAAAGAAAGGAAAGTTTGGAATAAATGCGCCTAATTTATGGCATCCCGTTTTTAAGCAAGGCGCATTTAACGTCTGTTAAGTGCGTCTTTTGGACGTTAAATGTGTCTGTCTTATTTCTCGTTTTTATACTAGACATTAAAGTCGTCTGAAGACGTCTTTAGCGTATGAGACGGCCAATAACATCCTAACATAAAATGGCCATTAACATCAATAAACAACATCGATATCCACATCCACGTTTACTCCACCAGAAATATTAACATCAAAGTAATCGACAACATCAATAAAACCATCAATACTAATATCATTATCAATGTTTATGTGTTGCCGTTATTAACACTCATGTGGTTACTGAACATTATTGTTGTTAATGTTATTACTGCTGCAGGCAGATTGTTTACAGTTGATCCGAACAAAAGAATATTAAAAGTAATGACGTGTTTTTAGAATTAAAAGTTAAAAGTATCGAACTTATTTTCAATCTTTGTGGTTATCTTTGGAAGCAAATTTTAAAGTATTTGCAAAAGAGATGTCTTAAACATCCAGCCTTCAGTGCCATACCTTTGTGCGGCAGCCTTGCCAACTGAGCTATATTGATACCACAAATGTTGTCACAATGCTATTCAGAGGCACAAGGTTATCAGTTGCGTTTTAGTAAATATCTGTGAAGATCGAGAAACAATGCAACGCTATGCGTAATCCTTTTGTGTATAATAAATGAAGCATTGTTAACGTTTAACTTAATTTCCGATCATAAATTTGTTCATTAGCTCAAATCTCATAATGAAAGAATAAGTATTAGTCCACGGCAGTCTATAGAATTTATAATCACATCTTACTGGGCATTACACTGTAATCTCGTCAGCCCCAGCATCAACCTTATCAGTATTGCTAATCAATATCAACATCAGCATTATCGATGGCATCTGCTAGTAAATGTAAATCATCATTGACAGATTGTTTATATATTGATGCTATATTTCTTTTTTCTATCAAATTGTTAATCCATTAATGTTATCTGTGGCTCGCTTCACAGATATAACGATAGTTTGATTTCCTTTTTTGCTTTTCAGAAGCTTTGCTTTGCCATTTGTTTGTTGCACATATAGATATTGGTACAAGTTATCGTCTGCTGAAGGACTTCAATCGTGCAAGGGAACATTTTTACAAGGGTCTTGTATTAGCTGGAGAGATGAACGATCATGACAAAACATCACTTGCTAAAGTTCATCTTGTGCTCTGTCTTCTTGATGAGGGACAGCTAAAACAAGCAATAGACGAGTATCTTATTCCCATGATGCAATGCAAGAACATTATGAAGCCACAAACACTCGCCTTGTATCTTGAGCAGTTTGGTAACGCTTGTAGGTCAGCAGCAAAATGGGGAGAAGCAAGGAAATATCTTCAGGAGGCCCTTGCAATAGCAAGAGATTTAAAGGATCCACAGTTGGTGTCAAATTGTTGTGGAGATTTGGGTAATGTGTTTCGCTCAGAGGGAAGGTAATATGTTTGAAATAAATATCTTCGGGTAGTATTTGATTAATTAGTCGCATTCCCTTTGTTAAAAGGTGTCAGGGAATAAAAATTGTGATTATTTCTTTTTTTCGGTTAATAGCTACAATTGATGTCATGTTCAATGAATAATTTATTCCACGAATTTGAAAAAAAAAAAAAATTAAACTCTGTGAAATCGCGGTCCTGATTAACTCAAAGTTTATTAATTAAAGGATCATACGATCTACTTTTCCACACTTTGATTGCTAGCAGTTTCATCTGGACAAATAGACGATCGTGAAGCTTTTAATGACTACAATTTATACTCTAAGGCAATTTGAACTTCTCCTTTGTCTGCCAACAAGCGCTTTAGTTAGCTAATAACGAAATCAGAAAATTGGACAAGGACTTTTGGAAGTTGGTTTAAACAGTTTTCAGAACGATTTTGAAAAACAAGAGAAATACCACCAGATGTGCTAGCTCGTGATTTTCAAATCTGTCTAAATTTCCCCGTATTATTTCTTGTAGTAATTGTTGGCATTCCTGGAAATATACCGAAACGCTCTCAAAGTCGTGGATCATTCAATGCAAACAAGGCTCTTATTCCGAATATAAAACTTAAAGACGGTTGAAAGCTAACCATTTTAAAAAATACCCTGTTTGTCTTTTTAGGCTACATGCAGGTGCTTACAAGATTACAAGTACTTTGTCTGACACTGTTTTTGCTCAAAATTGCTACTAAGAATTTTGTTAACCATATAAAAACTCTTTAAGGTACAAATTTGCGGAAGACTTCCACATGAAACATATCAAGATTGCACTCAAACGCGGAGATGTTTATGGAGTCGCGGTATCATATGGGAATCTTGGGTTTCTAAAGTTCTATAATCCCGAAGAGCACGACCTATCTGTGGTTTATCAGACCACTGAGTTTGAATTAGCCAGAGAAATCGGAGATTTTGGCCGTACTGGAATAGCCATGAACAAGATAGGTGAGCCGGGTGGAGTAAAACTGTCGTAGTTTTCGAAAGTAACTTCGTTTAGTTAAATTCTATAAATAAATATATTTTGCTAGAAACCGATGATAAGGGAGATAACTCTTTTAATATTAACAGTACAAATAATCAGCAATCACAGCTAATCTTCAACATGTCACTGTATCTCGCCTGCATTACCAAGAAAGTATATTACCAAGAGTGGTACAAATGCACTATGTACAGGGTATTTTGGCTGATCAAGCAGAGCTCATGAGGTTGTTTATTTTTTATATTAACAATGAATAAACGAATTATAAAAGTAGAAGTCATCATTAATTTGATTAAATCAAACTACTTAAATCAAGCTTCAACAAATCAGCGTTTGGTAGTCAGATTTAAAATTAGCTTTGAATAAAATGAATTAGTTGAGGTTTGATTACTAGTTTAAGCAAACGGTGTTCCTCAGAATAAATATCGAAAACTGATTCAATTTTTTGCTGCTTTATGAATTTAAAATATATATTTTTTTATTTTACGAAAGGTAAATTATACTCTGCCTTACAATACAACGATCAAGCTGCTGAAATGTTTAAATTTGCCATTGAGTGTCACCAACGCGCACACAATATTGCTGGAGAGGGGATGGCTTGGGGCAACCTTGGTACCGTTTACAGGGCTCTTGGCCGTTATGACGACGCAATAAAATGTCACCAAAACTACCGCAGTAATGCAGAAAAACGCCTTGACGTCGGTGGGGTTGCAATCATGCAGACGCAAATTGCAGTCGATTATTTGCTGAAGAATGATTTGGCGTTAGCTGAGTTAGAAGTTCTTCGTGCTCTTCACACTCTTGAAACTATACGAAGACAACTTGGTGAGGATGATCAAGCAAAGATATCAAACTTTGAAAAAAATCAATCTGAAGCGTACAATATTCTCCAGGTTGTTTTGGTCAAACAAAGAAAGTTCAAAGAGGCGCTTGTACTGAGTGAGACCTGCCGCGCACGCGCATTAGCAGAGCTGGTAAAAGAGAAATTTGAAGATAACGAGTCAGTCAAGCAAGATGGCAAATATTTCATGGTTGAACAAAATTTTATAGAGCGCACTTTTGAAAATATTTTGACAGTTTGTCGTGATCTTAACACGCTTCTAGTATTTTATTCTTTGATCAAAAAACCAGGCAATGAAAAAGCCATTACTGAATGGATTTTTGTGTGGGTAGTGCATCCGTCAGGTACTGTTAATTTTACAAAAACTTTGTTTCAGACTGGTATTCAGACGAAAGTGAAATTTAATGAAAATATGGTCATCGACTTGACTCGATCTCTAAACCAAACATCAAGTTTGGAAAAGTTTCTTTCTCGCCTGAAACTTGACGAAGAGCAGACACGACTTAGAAAGGCTATGCACCCAGTTATTGGTAAGGAATCAGCCTGCGATGATAATAAACTGCAATTATTTGATTGTTTTGAAGAAGATTTATTTCCGAAGCCAAGTGTCGCAAAAGATATGTGGAATAAGATGGGATTGGTAAAGGGATCCACTGCAAGTCATTTCCCTTTGACACATAACGATATGAATGCCAACAAGTCATTTACAAAAAGTGCAGAAAGCGTGGAAAAATTGAAAACCCATTTCCCGAAGGAGAGTCAGAATGAAAAAATACAAGAAGTTGTTCAGAAAGATCATTCAGTTCAAGGTGCAAATTCACAAACAACAGTGCTTGCACACAAGACACCTTACATTAAAGTTCCAGTTACAAGCCCTCCGTGTACAGAAGCAGCTGTTAGTTCGACCTTTGCGTCATCAGGTGTTGGGTCACAACATGTTACCCATTCTAATGCAGTACTAAATCCTGAAGTTATTCAAAACCCTCATGGCTCCCAAGACTCAAGGGAATTAAAAGACTGGGAGACTGTTTTGACTCAGTTAAACCAAATCTTGATTAACCCGATCAAAAGGTTTCTTCCTAGAAGCGCCACAGATGTTTCTCGGGTTGTTTTTATTCCACAGGATTTTCTCCTCAAGGTGAGCAACATGTATTTAGGCTTTGATAACACTCGAAAGAAACTAGAAAGGTCAGAGACTACAACAACAGGAACAAAAACAATGCCATTAATTGTACAGACAGTTGACCAGTTTAAAAGTTTACATTATTTGTTCAATACCAAAGTAACAAAACATTGCAGGCCACCTGTGATCCTTATAGGGGATAGTTGTAACAGGTGGCCATAATTTAACAAGTTACAACTACAGTTTAAGATCAGAAAAAAGATAAAAAAGAAGTAGAAGTTACATCAATAATAATTCGATATCAAATATGGTACTAATATAGTTACAAAGAATACTACCAAAAGTATTTTGCTTAAGTATTTAAAAAGTTTGTCTACAGAGTTCCAGAGTTTTGGACCACAATGTCTAACATTAATTAGACCATAGCTTGTGCGATATGATGGTAGAGTATAGGTTGTTTTTCAGGCAAACCGTGCATTATTATGATGTTGGTTGCTGACCAGAATGTAGAACTATCATCAAATTGTTCTGCGAAAGTACCAGTGTGAAACAGATGCAACAATAATTTCGTGTATAGGTTTAAGCGTATATCTATCAGTTAAGAGTTTTTTAGATGTATAAAGTGTTCTTATATTTCTAGATAATGTTGATGACAAAACAACCGTATAAGGTCAACATTGATTACAAAAAATTGATTACAGTTTTTTTTCATGGCGTAGTTTGCGTTTAAGTTATAAAAGATTATTTCCAGTTTCACCTTGATCGCTCGATGAGTAGAGTAGGTTGGTACCACCATATCCAATTATTAACATTGATGAGTTGATTGTTTGCTATAGTCTGTACATACTTATGATTTAACCACAAAACTTGAGGATGAATGGACAGCAGTTCAATAGGCTGAAGAAAAAATTGGCTGTTTACATGCAGTCCATGAAGCCCAGTGTCGTCATACAGCTAGTCAAAAAATGTTATTAATAAAGTTATATAAGAAGTATTTGTTTTGAACGGAACAGCGCGTTTTGCGGTACCAGAGGTTTATTGAAAATATAACTCAAGTGGAAGAGCCAATAAGAATGCGTTTGCTTTTTAAAGGAATAGGGGTTGAGATAATCGGGTAAGAAAATATTTCATTGTTTCAAAACATTTGAGTGCATAATCTCTTTGCATCAAGTGCAAGAATATTTTTTTAAAATACCAAATAAACGGGGGGAATGCTAAACAGGAAGTCTGCAATTTTGCCCAAAGTTCACAAAAACGCACATATTTAAAAGACAACAATACTGCAAATTTAAAATGTTCCTTTAGTTTGGTGTTTTTTTAATATAATTATAAAACACTTCTAAGCTAAAGGAGATTTGTATACTCTCTGCATACTATACATATTTTTTTCAGGTCCCGTTCGCAGCTCTCCGCAACGAAGAAAATCAACTTTACCTCAACAATGAATTCGCCATATCAACTTGTCCCTCGATTCATATTCTTCAGCTTACAACGGCGCGTTTAATGCAGTTGAGAAATGCATCGCCAGAGGAGCAACCAAGCCTTCTTGCAGTAGGGAATCCGAAAATGCCATTCGACGAAATCCCGGCACTCCCTGCAGCATCAAATGAAGTCCGCAAAGTGATAGAAATAATGGCCCTCCCTAAATCTGATATTTTAGTTTGGACACGTGCGACGAAGAAGCGCGTGATTTCTATTATGGAAGATTACAAAATTCTTCATTTTGCAACTCACGGAATTGTTGACGAGGAAAACAGTCACGGTGATTATTCAATGAGGGGTTTCCTTGTACTAGCATCTTCTGACGACAAGCACTGCAGCGGGCTACTTTCAGCGGAAGAAATACGAGGAATGAGACTGTCAGCAGAGCTAGTTGTTTTAAGCTGTTGTGAAACTGGACGAGGAAAAGTGTCAGGTGATGGAGTTCTTGGTAGGTTTCTATTTGAAGACAGTTTTTACATCTTCAGTTTTTAATAACGAAATAAGCTAGTTTTTTTAACTATTACTTTTGGATTAGAAATACCACTTTGACTGTGTCAAGTTTTTAGTTAGTTAGAAGGGGATAAGACATATATTATGTTACCCGGTGAGCTAGGCGTTAGACATGTTTAGATTATTGCGAGATATTGGCGGGAAAATTAGGCGCTGATAAGGCAGTTTTGACAAAATACCAAAGAGCCTTGGAGCTGACTTTGCATCAACATCGCGAACACGTGTGTGCGTAACATAAAGTACCAGATGACCGTAGGTCTAGTTCTGACATCAGTGAGCCGAAAGGACCGCAGATCAAGGGTAAAAATTAGACCAATCGGTAACTTGCAGAAGGCAAAACATTGAAACACATAGCGGGGCATTAGTATAGCTGAAACAGCCCTTCATGATGAGGCATTAGAAGTGTTTAGAAACCTAATGCCCGGGGTTTGGGAATTTACATTGGCTGGTGCATAAATCGTCCAAGATCTAATCTCAGAGTTTTGATAACTTAATGTCTGTTCTGCAAGCTAACTAGGAAATTGATTTTCGTCCTTTTAAGTCGAACTCCAGCTCGCAATATCATTCCGACTGTTAAGATTTCCCGCTCTTTTGAATGGTCTGCGAACTACTAAACGTATCCCTCTTAGATTTATCACTCTGACAGCGTTTAAATGGCTAAAAACAAATAGTATTATTGCCCAAACCCACGGTATCCTTTCTCTAAACGAAACGGGAACTCTCAAAGAGTCGTGACTCTTCTGAGAGGTGGGGGAAGGAAATTATTAGAAAATAATTGCGGCAAAATTACGTACTTTAACCATGTTATAGCAAAGTTCACGCAAAGGCATTTGGGAATAACGAGATGTTCGGTGCTTTCCGTCAGAGTCGGGTAGCGTCATCACATTGGATTTTGCACGTGGGCTTAGCTTTGAAAGTCTCGATATGGCTCCAACCACGACGAGAAATATACATTTTTCTCTTTACAGTTTTTTCTAGTATTTGTCCAGGTATTCAGTGGTTTCAGTAGCATTTGGAAGTACTGGATTCAGTGGTTCAGTTGGTTTGTTCGTGCAGCTAGCACGTTCCGAGAGGTTGGGGAAATTTTGTTAAACACTTTAAAATGAAACTTCCGTTCCGTGGACCGGAAATGGTTAAACGAAGGTTAGTCCATCACCTGAGTGGGTCCTAATACCCGTCTCGAAGGAACAACTGAGACAACTATTGTTTGAAAGCTCATCTATCGAGGTTTTCAAAAAGGCGTTCCGGACAAAACCAATCGGTAGCTTTCATGTAGAATTTCGGGTTTTAACGGCACCTACTCGAGCTTCCCGACGGTCGCCATATTGCCACTCAGTGTAAAGACCGCGCAGGATCAATTGCAATCACATCAACTTACAAACTTTAAATATTGTCATTTTTTTCTGCTCAATCACTTGCCCTGATCTAATTTATTCCATGAATCGTTTCAATTACATATTTTTTTTTACGTTTTGGAAATAATATCGAGGTTTGAAATTAGCGTGACAGATAGGACTACAGTGCAAGTTCGCTCCAGTTAACAATTCGCTGTTGTTGGTTTTTCTATACACAGAATTTATTGTTAAAGAACAAGCGAAACTAGTTTCATGTAAAAGATTTTTTTATTTAGCTTGACAGAAAAAAGGTCTTAGCATTTAGAACGGTAGTTTTCTTGCATAAATTCAAGTTCCAGTTATTCATTGACCTTGGGCTTGTGTGCTAAAAATGCATGGCTGCTCAGAGAGAAAACCCGCGCTTTGCCAAGCTTTGAAGCGGAATAAAAATCATAGTGTATTGTTTCGTCTTACATAGAAAACGAAAATTACGTCCTTAAAACCAATTCAGACCTTCTTTCTGCCATTATTTTATCGATGTTTGAGGAATTTTTGACTGTTGCGAATTCACAAGGATAATGGCGTTTGTGCAATCTTCATCAGTTCATGGAATAGTTTCTTAGAAAATCACGCGAAGGATATTCAAAGACACAACTGTGACTACTGGCG
>JANCMA020162409.1:0-13903 GCA_024336925.2 Zoanthus solanderi | reverse complement strand
TCGTAACCTGAAAATCCAATCAGTAGAGGCCAGCTTAGTTTTTGTTACCATGACAACAATAGATAATTAATTAATGGTAATTACAAAGTCAAGTTATGCCTCAAGCGCAACCCAACTTCATGAGAGTCTACAATGGGACGACCTATCCATAAGAAAAAAAACACAAAGCAATTCGCATGTTCAAAATCTTAAACGGTCTTGCACCTCAGTATTTACAAAACATTTTCATAAATGGTGCCACACCTTATACTCTAAAACACAGCTAATGTTTTAATTTGTTAGATGTAATTCTGTGTGGTTATTAAAAAAAGAAAAATTGCATTTCACATTTTTGGTAAAAATTATTCCTGCTGACATAACCTTATTCATGTTAGTGGATAATCAGCAAAAGTATATTTATAAGAAACATTTTAAAAAAGTGCTATGTTTATTGCAAAAATCGTCCATTTCATCCTTGATTGATAAAATGGTTTGCATTTCAGAATTTGAAGTCTCCAGCACTGGGAAGTGGAACTACATCCTACAGTTATACGTCTGTTACAGAGCAGACCATGTTGTCCGGTACAGTCGGTGGTATATCTGAAATACTTCAGTTTCCACATCCGCCGAACCTTTGGAACAGCATGCCAATGCCATTCATGCCTCCTGGCCACACTGCAGAGCATACTCAGCAGCTTAAACTTGACCCACCACCTGGATTCTTTGAAGTATCCCTACTTCACCTGTGTGACTCTCGCGTTTCCACTTGCTACGGATGTGGCAACCCTCTCAGGGACCCTGGGATGCCCATTCCCCCACCATCTGATCTTGTGATAGTCACCAAAATGCGTCGTGAATACTTCATGAATAATGAAAGAAGGCTTGGTAAACTTGGAAATGTCTATTTCCATGCGAATACCGACTGTATACGTAGAAAGCAGTCACATTTCACGCCGTCCCTTTTACATGTTAGCCCTTCTGTGCGACAGTTTCTAACACCTCTCCACAAACAGTCTTTACTAAGCTCACTCAACTTTTCTGCCTAAAACCTTTTTTCAAAAATTTTAATGAAGCTCCAGTGAGCAACAGAAGGAAGACTTTTTCTTAAGTTTGTAATTTATTTTATTGATCTAATGCGTTTCGTCCACGCTTGGACTTCAACGTTGTTCCGGAGGCCCAAATTAAATTATATTATAAAATCACATAAATGTAAAACCACCATTTTAATCGTTTACCTTCAGTTCTTTAAAGCACATTCCAACTCATTACTAAGTTATATTATTGTGGCTGCCACGTCATTTCTCCATCTTAGTTTTTGACAGTTAAATAGTGTGCTCTGTAATTATTTTGCTATCTCTGATGAAGTCCAAGCGTGGAGGAAACGCATTAGATCAATAAGAAAAATTACAAACTGAAGGAAAAGTCTTCCTTGTGTTGCTCACTGGAACCTCAATAAAATTGCTGAAAACACAGCTTGTAAATGTGCTAAAGGCCGGAAAAATAAAATATTTTATCACTGAATGTGGTCAATTAGGTTATTCAGGTTAAATGCCAAAGTATATTTTTGCGAAATTCCGAGTAACGAACTCGGGATATGTTGCTTAATCGTGTCCACTAACCAGTTTTTCGGGGTATTTTATAAGTGGACAGTTGGCGCCGACTTGCATCCAAATTAATTTTAAAAAGAAGCAAAAATGTACAAGACTGTGTGCAGCGGAGGTAATAACTTAAGTTTTAATTGAACTTTATTTAAGCAACAGGTTTCAGTTTACAACCTTTGTCAAGCTATAAGAAAAATGTTTTTTTTATATCCTTAACAGAAAGAGCTTTCTCACCAATGTTTTTAAAAAGGATAATTGATTTTAACACTGATAAAATGATTGTTTTTTTTTTCACACAGCGTGTTTCGATACTTTGTCATTTCCTGTGGTTTTGCCCAAGTACAGCTAAGTTCTTAAAAAGCGTTGTATAGTTGTTGTAATTTTGTAAATCCCCTGATGAATACAACTGAAACGCGTCAGAAAAATAAAAGAGTTTACAAAACGTCAAATCCGTTCATTTTTTAAAGATATTGTTTAAAAATATAGAATGTTATGGAGAGGTTTATGATTTGAGAAAGATTATTTTTGTTAAGTTTACATTCAAGAGTCCAGACTCCAGACTGCAGACGCCAGGATCCAGTCCATATTTTAGTAAATGCCATAAATCAAACCGCTAATTAAAATTTCTATTTTGGAAATATTTAGAGTTAAGAACATTAAAGTTATTTTTAAAATCGAAATACTTGCCACAGAAGTATGTTACAATTCTGCCTGGCTATTTCTGTTTACATTAACGTGTTGCAAAAATTTAGCAACATGAGTTACGAAGATTATGCTATTGTTATTTAATTTTAAGATCGAAGAAAAACGAAATAAAGTCAACGCTTTGTGGTGAAACGATGAGTGTAAAGTATTAATGAGTCGAATGAGTTATGAGTCAATGAGTCGGGTCTGAAAAATAATTTTTTTTGTAGCAACAATAAAATTATGCGTTACGTTTACTTATTTTGTCTAGTTGTTTTATTGCTGCCTGCATAAGGCACTGAGCTAGTTACTCGGGTAGGCCGAGTCTAGTTTGGGTTTCCAATCTATCAATCTGTCGATGATGTCGAAAACTTGTAAGCTAAGCCCGCGTAGTAATCAGTCTAAGGTTTTTCATGGTCAAGTTTAATAGTTACTATTCAAATATATATATAGTGTCAGTTTATTATTGGTAGCTGGTACACTTGCTTTTGGCTTTAAACTCGTTTAGACTTTTACGGCAACACGGTGAGTATTACGACGATAGGAGACCAACGATACTACAGTTCTTAGATCAAGTAGCGAAATTGTGCAATGTAGTACAGACTTGTTGTCTTCTGTGACACTTTTTTATTCTTAGCGGCAGTGCATCATAAATGATTGTCAAGTGTTTGCAAAATATACTATTTTGATTTTAAAATTAGCTTTTTGCATACAGTTTAAAAATTACTTGAAATCATGGCTTGATTTTTCCCAACTAAGTAATCAAAAACATTCAGTGTGCTTCTTTTTGTTACTCTGGAAGTGATTACAAGTATTTTTATAATAAATAAAAATTGTCAATCAGAAAGAATGCAACTTTGATTATCATTGCTTTAAGTCAAATACAGTTTTTTTAGAATTCCTGTTGATCGACAAAATTCCATACTTTAATTTATTATATTTTAATAACAACTAAATGCAGTACTTAGTTTTAGAAATGTAGGCACTGATAGGAAGCCAAGTGCTTTTCATTAGAATTTTATAAATTCTTGTAAAAAGGTTAATTTTTATGGTATTGCAATAATAGTTTTTAATGACGTTTCAATAAAGCTTTGACTATTCATTTGTTGGTTAATTATTTTTTCTTTTAAAAAACAAATTTAGCATGTACAGTACTGGGGTCAGCTGGAAAATCAGCAGATCTCTAAAGACAAATTAATGGAGAATAAGAGCCTCTTGAATTTATTTGTTTAGGCATTTTTAAAAGTGATTGTTTACATTTCTGAAGTTCTTAGAAAATGGATCATTAGAAAATTGATAGGGGGTAATAAAACAAAGTCCATACACAGAAAAAAATTCTGAAAACATACATCAGCCCAAGTGACAAAAAAAATACATAGTTGTGCAAACCTTTATGTTTGCAACTTGTTAAGTAATATTTTATTGGTTTTAAAAATAGCCAATTTTATTTAGGAACTATTTGAGAACTTTTTAATAGCTTTTCAAATGGTTTTCTTCATGTGAAATACTAATTATTAATAGATATTTTAAAAGTTGTACAATTTTTTTGCCAGGGAAGTTTCGGGGCTGCTCAAATTATTTTTCATTCAGCTGAAGGTCATCACTCTACTTTTGTGATAGATTCTTTCTTATTAGTCTCCTTCCCCTCTCAAAATTTTTCTCTGGTTCCTCGGTTGTTGGTTTCGCAGTTTTGGAGAGTTTTGTTCGCTCAGTAGGTAGGTTTGTTGTAAAGCTGCCTAATTTGTTTCCCAAGAAATTAAGTCCATCATCTCTGACTTTTTCTAAATCTTGTGAGCAGCACAAGCCTTTCACTTGAAAAACCAAAAGGTTAAAGCATTTGTAAATTAAAACTAGGAAAAGTTCCCAGAAATTTTGAAAATTTAGAGTCCCTAAAATGCAATTTCCTGCTCTCTGAGGTGTCATATTTTAAATACACTATTAAAATGCAATTTATCTAAACATGATTCGTGATTTTTCTTTCTAGAATAATAGCAATGTCAAGCTTCTGTTTTTGTTATGATAATCTTATTTACTCATCAGTTTGTATTCTTAATGTTAAACCAACAGAACATGAAAACTTAAATAGCCTGTAATATGGCTAAGTGTACATTAAAAAAATTAAACAAATTAAAATCTTTCAATTTTTATCTGCTATGAATTAAGCATGATGAGATTTGCAATATGGAGAACACAATTATATATTCTGAGAAAAAATCCATGCAAGCTTATGAAGCTTTGGAAAAAGTAAACAAGTAAGAAATCTTCCCACCCCACTCCCCTGCTTCAGTCGTCTAACGGTATGTCCCAGTTAGGCCAAGATCATTTCTCCATGTCACACAAGGTAGCCCGAGTAAACGCCTGTATAGGCATCTAGTTCCCTTTTAAATCTCGACCAGGGCTGTTTGTTAGCAGTTACCAGGTCCTGCCGCGTAGCACTCGATTAGAAGCGAAAAATATGGCGGCCTAAATGTTGTGACTGCTACGGAAGAAAGTCTTGAACTCCCTCTAAACACAGCGCTTAAAGAAAATTGAGTTAAACCTGCTGTGGAGTTTCCCAGCGCTCAAAGACTCATATCTGTGAACAGTCGTTCTTTGACATTCGGTGTATTGATGATTTGGCCCGGTTTGAAGTACAAAATCGGTCACGAGTGCCAAGGAAAGTTCTTTAACATATGTATCGTTAAGATACTGACTAGTTTGTCACGCTGGTGTAAATTGGAAATTAGGGGAAATCCTAATCGTAAATCACTCTTTTTCACCCTTCCCACTTGCCCCCCACGCCACTGCTTTGTCGTATCCAACCTTCATAGTTTTATCTACTTTTGTCCTCCAATGACCGAGATTTCCCATTATCAGGAAAAAAATGACTTGGCATTCATTATCGATTAGTTTTTTCGTGTGCATTTAAGTAATAATATGACTTGTACAGATACGGGGTCATTTCAGGATGGCAGCCAAAGAGAAGGTATCAACAATGAACAGTAACTTTATTAATGTCACTAAAAGGTCTATCAATCTTCTTCCGTCTTTGCAACTGACTGACCAACCTACTCTTCGATACTCTTTCGGTTGAGAGCAATGGATGTCCTATAAATTAAAATACAGTGCGAGTGCACAAAAATGGGTGGACAAGAAACAGCATGCACCATATGAATCCCCGAACTGATTTATATCCCGAAAACGTGAGCAAGATCGACAAAGTAAAATTGTACTGCGTCCGCTTGGGAAAGAGTTTTGAAAGTCACCCATGCCCTTATGTTATCTAAAAATAATTTATCAAATAGTGATTTAAAAAAACCTTTTTATTGAAAACTGTAACCTAAAATGTCAAGCAATAAATCTCTCCAGATTAAAATTTCCACACCAATAAGAAACTTATGAACGTGCAATGTTTGTTTCCAAAACAAAGAAATATAGTCAACAACCTCGTAACAGATTTTTCCAATAAATACATTTAAACCACATTTAAAGATTCATGAACCTCCAAAAGTATGAAGGGTTTATAGTTTAACCTTCGTAAGGTGAGGTAAGTCGTCATTGTAACTTAGCCCCAACTTATACTAGATTGACAGATCCTTAGTAACCTTTAAATTGAAACAAGATTTTAATTGAAGCTAGTGTATCTCGTCTTGCTGGAAAGTCATAACAAGGCCATTAATGAACAAATTATATCAATTCTGGGAGGGGTCAGAGAGCAGGCGGAGAGTTTGCAATTTTCTCATCAATCAGCATTCATTCGCAGCAAAATTAAACCTTTCGCATATATCATTTCTTAGTGGTATATGTAACCTCTCCAAAGCAATCTAACCTCCCTTAAAGCTTAAACAATAACAAACACAAGGAGGATGTACAAGAAAAATATTCCTTCAACTGTAAAACTGGTTCAGGTTTGATTGCTGTCTATGGTGTGCTACAGCTGTAACAACAGCTAACCTGAGCGTGACCACCTACTAACACAACTTTTGTTTCCAAGGTTTATATATTAAGTTTGATTACGGTCCTTTGACACAAAAACTCAACAATAATGATACATGCTGCTATTCAGCTGACGTATGGTCATACTCTTGGACGTTTGTACAGGTTATAAGGTACGTGCACAGGGAAATAATTTTGCGGTTTGCTGTTTATTATGCTTCATTACGACAGCTCATGAATCAGAACTTTAGAGTCCTGACAAGGACTCTGTACATGTACCTTTCCACCTGTCTACAAACTTTGCAGTGGTCTTAAACTGATAGCAACTACTGAAAATAATTTTAAAACAACTAAGCCTTTTTTTCAAGGCTTGAAATAGGGCCCTAACATTGGCTAGCAATGCCCATCAAAATAGCAGCAGCAAATTTTTATTGCGGACCCATGTGACCCACATTGTAGCCCTTGGTCACATGACCAAAAGAAATTTTCTTTTTTAAAATTGCTATTTGGAGTTTGAAATGTAGTTTTGTAACATGTATTTTGGTCCTGAAACAGAGTTTATCGATACTTTGAAGCTAATTTTTAGCTTTGGTTTTGTGCTCCAAAACAGTTGGTAAGATTAGAAATCTTGGCATTTTTGTACCAAATACTGGTCTGCGTTAGCTAAAGCTGAACTGGATGTTTGTATCTTTGACGGCGGCCCGTCATTAATAGCATAAAAATGCCTGGTATCCGAGTTTTATGCTTCATTTCTGCGTAGTTTGCGATCCATGTAACAGTAACCAAGGGAAATAACAGGCCTAAATTTGGACCAAAGATGTTACCCTTAATGGAATTTGGCTGCTTACTAAATAAACTACGTAACAAACAGAATATGGATGGAAGTTGACACCTCCCCTCATGTTTTACTGCCATGTGAATGGCAGACCTAGATTAGAAAGCTGCTCATATTCATTGGGTGTCAAATCCTGAAGAAAATCTTCACTTATTATTATTTTATCAGGTGGCAAAACATCACTTCCTGAGGGCTGATGCTTACAACATAAACTGCTTAAACAGAAGATGAATTTTGATGGAACATAAAACTTTTCCCCTTTCGAATTCAAGTATGGTGGGGACCAAGAGGTATTGGCAACAATAATAAGTACACCATCTTGGACTAAAACCTTACAGAAGGGATTCCTGCAACGGGGACGAATACCTTTACGTACACCTGTATAGCGTATCAACTCCCACCTTGGTCTGTTGACTGTAGCACTGCTCGACTGAGTACCCTATGAACTGGGGGGATAAAGAGCTAGAGAATTCTACTTGAGTATCGCTAATTGCTGAGCAACTGGGCTGTGGGCTAACTCCTACTGATGTTCCTGGTGAGGAGCATAAAAGTTGTGCCACACTTGTTGATGAAATCTGTGGTGTAGAGGGAAGGCTGGATACTACATCTGCCATTTCCTCAGTGGTGAGGGCTCTCTGCTGCATAATTGGACTTGCTTCTGGCAGCTTGCACACAAAAAGATACACCCACAGAATATAAGAGCAAAGAGTTTGACGGGTGCAGTAGACGCAGTTTGCAAGGTCTGGGTAGGTACAGATGGTGACCTTCTGGATCTTTCCACTAAAGTGCCTCAAGTGTGATTCAACCCTCTCAGTTGTTACCACTTTCTTTAGCACATTAAAGAAATTTTTGGTTTTCTTGGCAATCTCCAAGGATCTGATAAAGGCCTTTGATCTCTGTGACCGATATGGCACAGCTCTGCCCTTGTTTCCCTTGGTGGCTCGCTTTACAGAATCATGTCGGTGTGAAGAGGTGGGGTCGAGAAAACCATCTGTTTCCCGACTGGTTATGATAGAAGCAGCTGGACTTGCCTGGTTCACTTCATCCAGTTCTTCAATGTAGGCATCTGCTCTCTTGTTTTGTTCAGCATACCTTCTCTTCCGCAACTCAGCAGAGCTGGGTCCTTGACTACCTTTAAAAGCACCAGAGCCATAGGCTCTAAGAGCAACAGCCAATTTAAGACTTTCTGCGACATCGTCCCTGCAAGCATCAATAAGGGATAGATTGACTGCACCAATCTTTACCCACCGCGAGAGCCCAATCTCTGCATGATTAGCGTTAGGAACATTGTGGCGAGGCTTGAAAGCCCGGAAAACATGGCTTTGTCTCTTTAGCTACCAGGTCCACCATGACTTCAGATAACTGTGTGTCTTGATGAATTCATCCATTCTCTCAGATGCTTTCTGAAATACCAGGGGAGTTTCTTCCTTCTAAATTGAGTTACAGAGGAATTCAAATTCACTTTTCACTTCACCTCCAACAAGGGTCTTCTCTTGTCGCAACACAGTAAAATCAAAATGTTTCTCACAGCTCACAGACCTTTGAAAATCTTCTTCTCCTTGGATATTTGCAATCGAAGACCAGAAGGCTCCAGCCTCATCCATCATGTAACCATATGGCCTGAATCTGGTGGTTGGATTGGCGGTATATTCCTGAAGGGCTTCATTTAACACCTCCCAGAATAAAGTCATGGCTAATGTATTCTCCGATTCTACTTCATGGTTGCAATTTTACACATTTGTCGAAGAAAAGGATGGTACATCCATAATGTTACTGTTTTGAATCCACCACATCTTTTGTGATAACCATCCAGATGACAGTACTTCTCACCAAGAGGATTGCTTCCTTGCCTGTCCATATCTACCGCTATCTGCAACTACTCTTTACTGCTCTTAAAAACAAAGTAGGGTCGGCTCGGATCTAATGATTTGTTATGAACTTTGTAGATGAGGTAAGGATCATCAAGCTTCTCACACACCTTCTCTCAATATTTTCCAACTGCATCAAAGTTATGGCCAGAACTGTCCATTTCTGCCCTTGCACTTGCTTTGATGTTGGACACTGTAGCATTATCAAGTAAAGATTCAACTACCTGCCTAACTTCTTCGTTGGAGACACCTTGCTCTAGCAGTGATGATCCTATCATTAACTGGGGCTTCAGCTGGCGACTCTTTTGAAAGGCTACTGTTGCTTCTTCCCTGACCTCCTTTGACATATTTTTTTAACGGGCTCGCAAGTATGGTGATTGTGGTGATAAACAGTCACCCACTTCTTGTTCTCACTGACCTCCCACACTTTTACAGCAGGACATGGTACGTCTTCAGCTTCTGTGTTGCAACTGTGGCAAACTTTAATCTCATTTCTTTCCTCGAAGTTAACTCTGTTTTCTTTTTCATACTGTCGTTTAAACCAGCACATTTCATTCGGAAATCTTGGCGATCCTTTAAACTATGCACGTCTTCTTATACCATTAAATCCACTCCTCTTTGAGTTAAAGTATGCGTTCCATGGGCGACCATCAGAGGTCGATAAAGCCGGATTAGATACATTATATGACAATTTATACACTTGGTCCCCATCAATATTGAGGGGCAGAGCACTAACATGTTGTGTTTCCTTTCCGGAGAATAAAGATGGTACAACTCTGTTCTGATGGCTCCTGAAGCAAAGAGAGTGAATATTATTGATATTTTCATAATTGAAGGATATGAATGTAACTATTTAACAATGTTAACTTTCATGTCTTTATGTTGCTGAGAGTGAAATAATTAATAATACACTAAACAAGACTGCAAATGATGAATACCGTGAACAAAACAGGAAAAGACTCATAGAAGTGAGGGGAATGGAGAGGGTTTAGACAGCGAGGAAAATTCTCAAGAAAGTCAAAAATATTCTCCAGATTTCATTTTTTCAACAATATTCTTTTGCACCAAAATGTTTCCTTCTTAGCCTCAATTTAAGTACTTTTTTGTACAAAACATCTGGTCTCAAGTCTGGATGTCAGATTTCAAAATGAGTACACCCCTCCCCCTTGCCCTGTGACCAATAATTTGAAACAAAAACATGCAAAATACTTCAAAAAGGGTCCACTAATTTACAAAAATGCTCTTTAAAGTCATGCCTCTTTTGGAGTCAGTTCTATTTCTTTTCATCCAACCTGTTTTACTAATTGAGAAACACCATTTCCTGGTCAGCATTTTGATACCAGATTTCCAAAATGGGAGTGATTATGGATTCACACTACAAGGCAAGAGACAAGAACTACATTGTTCCTGTTTCCTATTTCAGCATATAAAAATTTAAAACATTTTGCAAAGCCTCCCGTTTCTTCTTTTCTTGCCATCACAACGTAAATGTTACACCTCTAATTGTGATGAAACATTTTAAATTCAAACTTTCAGTTTTGACAACCAATCTAAATCCCAGCCAGTTTGATTCTCAATTTCCATTGCCTCCTGGCTCTAAATGTAATTCATAAATAATTAGGGCTAGAAGACAAAGAAAATTGACAATCAACCTAGGCTGAAAACATTTAACCTTACATTAATTTTGACCTGTAACAGATATGCACTGTATGTCTTATTATTTTGCAAAGGTAGTTTTAAAAAGTAATCCAAAAATCATCCTACACATACCCTGGTCTAACCATTGATGGTAATTTGTTGCTGAAGTCACCAAACACACTTGAGTCACTCTCCTGTAACAAAATACATTTGAATTAGCTTGGAAGATATGCCAGTGTATACACTCTTAAGCACATAGTGCCACTGTACTGTTCAAATTTCTTGATTGCCTACAAACATTTGTTGGGCTAGACATTTGGCAAATTCTTTTGTCTCCTTTCTCAATTAAGCAACCACCCAAGAGGATTGGTTTTAACTAATTAGAAAATTCACTATTTCTAAATAATTGTGATATATAATAAACAATTTTTTTGTAATTGAAGGGAAGTTTTGTTTGTTAGACATTCAGATGACTTGTCAACAAACACAGTCCAAAGATTAAAGTACTAAAACACCAACAAGTGAAACCTTTAAGATGTTTAAGCCACCTCATTTTCTGTTTAAACTAATCAACAGCACATCAAGACTTAACAAGACAATTTAGAGTTTGCCTTTTTGTTGAGGGTAGCGTGTCGTGTAAAATGTCGAGGGTATTATTTTACTTATTGTATTTTTTATACCACATTTTTTATCTAAAATTTATTGTATACATATAGCTCTTATGTTAGCTTTTATTGGGTTCTAAAATTTTTAAAATTATTGAAGTGCAAGTATCACGAAAAAACAACCTTATTTCAAAAAGTGTATAGATTCCAAAAATACCCGTTTTATTGGGAGTTTATTTAGAAGTTGGAAGCGATTTTTGTTTTTAAAAAATTTTGTGACCTCTCAAAAAAGGATCAAATGATTCATTAATATGAATGACGTCATAAGTGTAGTTCCGGTTTCTGTCAACTGACTGGTGTATTGAGAAAAATCTTATTTCAAGAGAAAAATGCTGTTTTGACAAAGAGAAAGCATTGTGCTGCTTTTGGATGCAGTGAAAATACTGTTAGTGGTGCTAAAACTCACAGTTTTCCTAAAGACCCATTAAATCTAAAGCTGTTGGCCGGTATAATTTTCCGAAAACCGAAACACTGATACAAACGTGACCGTTTCATATTGTTTTGCTTAAAGAATTAGGTTTAAGAAAAAAATCATTTTAAGACAAACAATTAAAGTGCGATGTCTGCGGGATGTTTATAGTTGTATTAACTCAAAAACGTTTCAAAAGATTAAATTTTTCACAAGTAATAAACGATTTTTACATATAAAACCCTACCGTTCAAGATTTATTCTACGATTATCTTTATTTTGCTGCCGAGATCCTGCAGCTGACTCATTTTCAGAGTTCAACCTGGCTGAACCCAATTTTTAGTAAAAAAAACGATAAAAAAAAATATATCGCCCTGATCGTGCTACTTATATTTTAACATTTCATAAGAATTTAACTTTTGTTATAATCAACCTACAACACCAAACTTGGTACAAATTTTTATTTTCTGGTTGTTAACTGTTGTGCAAAATTTCACATGATCCGTAACCATGGTAACAAAATTATCGCTAAAAAAACTTTTTTCTAGTTAAAAAACCGTGTTTGACCATACCTTTAAAACTGTTGCTCTTGACGCAAAGTATCATTGTTATGCAGGTTGTGCTTTTTGATCGTGATCGTACTTCGTCGGAATAAGAAGAAAACTGCCAGAAAAAAACGGTTTATCAGTTATGGGGAAAAACCTTAAAATTGTTTTCGTTACCATAACAATGCATTGCGTAATTTTTGGTTCACAAATAAATAATGAAGAGCAATACCTGTGAACAAAGTTTCGTTTTTATATACTATGTACAACAAAAGTTATTAAGTATTTTCCTTTTAAAACTGGAGTAACTTGGGGATTTCATGTCCTACCAACCACTGATTCGATTGTAACAATATTTTTTACAAAAAATAGATATCACGAACTTTAATCTTGCAAAAGGATTCAATCTTAATCTTTATAGTTTTGAAGTTACAGCCAAAGACGGCGTCTTATAACTTCACTACCACGGTAACAGGTCACGTGAAATTTTGGTACAATATTTAGCAACCAGATAACAAAATTGTGTACCAAGTGTGATACTTGTAGGTTTATTAGAACGAAAATTAATTGTTTTATGAATAGTTGATAATTTTGAATTTTAAAATCCCATAAAAGCTAAAATAAAAGCTATATGCAAACAACAACTCGACATTCTACCCTCGACACTCGACAAAAAGGCGAACTTAATTATTAGCAGAACATTCTTGAGGACTGAAACTTGGTTTGAGGTTGTTAAGTGGGCTTTGAGTCAAATCAACTTTAGGTATATTCTATCGGATGGAAAATGGATGATTGTCATTTCCATTTGATGGCACAGTAAAATAAATGACAAATCAACTTGACAAAGTCCATAAGGATCGGATCCGTAAAAGTGGCTATACCCCCATATGAGTTATATAACCTTATAGAGTTACATTTACCCACAACTTGTAACATGGCATCTGGAATTGATGGAAAAAGCATACTTTTCTTTCTTACCTCATCATAAGGGTAATGAAAACTCAAACTGGGCTTGAATTTCTTAATTGGGCTTTCAGTCAAATCAGCTACATGTACAGGTATGTCCTGTAAAATGGAAACTTGACAAATGTCATATTTATTCATCTCGTCATTTCACTTAAATGGTACACTAACATAATAAATCAACCTAGCTAGAAGAAAGATATGTAAAAGGAGCAAGATCCCATAATAGCTAGATCATCTTCAAGAGTTTACATAATCAATAATAATATTGCAAAAAAGAAAAGAAAAGCAAGCCCCAGGATTTCATGGTTAAGCATTGACTTTTTCCTGTAAACTTATAACAAAAGAATTTAAGAGCTTGTGATAGTTTTCACGGTTTCAAAACCACTGTACACTTACAAAATAATAAATGCAGAAACAGACTTGACAATTTTATTTTTTGTAACATTTCGCACACACACTAAGGAAAAGTCAAAATGGCTTTCTTCAAACTTACGACTAACTAAGTGTTTCCTAAGAGAGTGGAATTGAATTAAAATTGGATACCTTGTACTGTGTAAACGTCAACTTAATCACGCCCCAAACAGTTAATTTTGAACTGATTATGCCTCTAACATTAATTCGTATTACTTTGAAGGAAATCAGGTGTCAATATACCAAGCTATTGTGCTTCCTTTTGCGAAGTCTTTTCTGTTGTTTCAAATGCAAACGCTTACCGTAAAAGCTCTATTAAGGGGGGGGGGGGGGGGGGGGGGGGGGGGGGGGGGGGGGGGGGGGGGGGGGGGGGGGGGGGGGGGGGGG
>JANCMA020162305.1:0-13905 GCA_024336925.2 Zoanthus solanderi | reverse complement strand
ACCCCCCCCCCCCCCTCCTAAAAAACGAAGCCCTGTTTTATTTATGACTCCCCCAAAAAAAATTCCTTTTAGAATGTCAGATTGTACCAGTTTAAGACAACTTATACCAGTGCAAGAGAAATTGTACTCTGGTTTAAGAAAGATCGAACCAGTTCAAAATCATATTAAACCTGAACTGCAACATATTAATTTTCATTATGGGTATCACCAGTCTCCAATACAAATACACTGTATATCAAGCAATTATGTACGGATATTAAACTTGAGTTTGTGTTTTGAAATTGTGTGCAACTTGGTCAGTAGCTCATTCCATAATATGGTTCCAAATCTTAAGAAAGAGTTTTTTTGGATTTCAAGATTCAACTTTTTCATATAAAAGTTTTGAGATGTACAGTAGAGGACCTATAGTACCGTATGAATGTACACAAGAAAGTAGAAGAACAATTCCTGAATGTTTGTAGGTACTAAGTTGTTGCTCGCATCAGACATTGTTTCTGCTACTAGCTGATCATAGAGAAAGTTAATTGATAATTGATAATATTTTTGTATTGGTTTTATAAGGAAAGGAATGACATGATCACATGGTACATAGTGAATAAACTAAAGTGAAGAGCACTGAAGGACTAAACATTTGTTTAGTTACAATTTGCTTACTTGGCCCCATGCAATTAGACCATATCTAAGATAGGGTGCTATCATAGAATGACAAATAAAATAAGTGCAGTAAAGGGAACAAAATGTCGCAGTTTAGATATACTGTAGCCCAACAGTTCTTCTAATTTTTAAAATAATTGTGTCAATGTGGTTATTCCAAGAAAGCTTGTAGTCTGTTAGAACCCCTAATAAATATTTAACAAACTCTGCACTACAGTAGAATTTAAAAGTTTTTATGCAAACTGAGTAAGTTTGTGTCATTTGCAAAGATAAAGTAGAAGCTGAATTCCAAAGAACAGGAACCTTGATGTTCAGTTCACTATCCTCCAGGAGGTCAAAGCTCTCTGGCAATACAGTACATACGCAAGTTTCTCTTTGCTTGATCTGTGTGAACTTGCATATGACAGGGAAAGGTCTTCTTGTAGTTTGGTTAACACGTTGTGGCCATTTTGATTTCTTGTTGGAAAAAGATGGGCTGACACATATTGGCTCCAGTCCAAGAAAAAATATCCAGCTATTTCTTGATTGTGTCTTCTGTGCTCTCTAAAGTACCCTCAGCCTGTGGTTGCCAACTATGTATAACACTATACTGGTACACTGTAGCACTGTATCTCACTGACCGCTTTGGAGATCTGGGACTCTTTATTGGCCATCTGTTGAAAATGATATTTTATACTATTGAGAATCTCCTCTGCATGGCTAGATTAGCACTGACTATGAAGCTTGTCATAGCCATCATCATTGTATGTCCTTCACACTTGGGGCTTTGGAGCTCAAAGACTCAGCGGCCCTATGTTGTTTCAGCAGCCGTCGTAGCTTCAATCCAGGCGCGGATCCACACCGGGTTTCACCGTTTTACGGAAATCGGTCAGAATTTTCATAACAATAATAATAAAAAAAGATATGTATATATTTTTAATAAAAGCAAACTGTAGGCTGTCTAACTGACTCAAAAAGCCAGAAAAGGGCTTTTTAATTAGTTAAAGTTGAAAAGATTTCCGGGAAAGCATGGCATTGGACCACCCTAGGAGCTTGCACTTTCGGCGCTCGTTTTGCAGTAAATCAGTCAACATTTTTCCTAGATCCGCGCCTGCAATCCCTCCTTCAAGGTTAAAACTTCTTTACACATAACTTGTCTAATCACTTTGTAAGCAGGTCATTTTCTTTCCTTAATGTTTCTACGCTATTTTTTATCTTTCCTTGTTCAAGAGTGCAGTTAAGAAATAAGTGCTTTCTGCAGCATAGCAGTAAAACACCACATCCATTCTCTGGGGAAATGTTACTCAAGTTGGTAAATATTTAACCCAACATTTGAACAACTGGGCCCAGGATGATTGACTTGTAAGATTTGACTCTAGGATGATTGACCACCACAATAAAATTTAACTCCAAAGTGATAATTGTACCAAAGGATAAATAATACTTTCTGTTAATGGTACAGTAGTAGGGTACAGTACTTTGACCTAAAATACAATCATGCTAAAATTATTATTTACCTCAGAGTGCTTGGAGAGTTGCTCTGATCTGGACTGCAGGCACTTGCTAAAGACTGCTCCAGCTCCTTTCCCTAGTTTTGTATTATAATAACAGTTGCATTCTCATTAGAAGATTATTACAACCACTTGAAGAATAATTCTCTAAGGGTCACTTTTATATCAAGTTATTAGTAAAAATTATAATTTTATTTGTATTCAATTATTTGTATATATTGTAATTAGATACTTAATAAAAAGATAATACTATTTCTTGTTCTTGTTACTGTGGCAAAAGTAACGGGGTAAGTACTGAAGGATAGTATAAACAAATCAATTTTCCAGACTTTGAAACTGTACTAAAACTTTAAGGTATTTTTATTGATCCATGTTATCAAAACAAAACTTTTATATAAAGCAGTTTACTATTTACAAGTTAACAAAAAACTTATTGTATTATTATTTGGCATTAAAGCAAAATCCCTACTTAGAGTGCATAAATCAATTAATAAAACAGTACTGTTAAGAGAGAAATTCCTTTTCAACAATGTGGGGATTCCAAACTGGCAGTATTATTAGTTTAGTTTTATCAGTATAATTATTTGAAAATATAAGTTTGTTTTGTATGCTAGAGAAAAAATTTTCCATTTTTTTAAAAATTCTAATCAAGTGCTTGAATTAAAACATTTTAAATGCAACATTTTTTTGAAGTACATTGAGATTTTGCCAACTGAAAATCACTCCAAAATCGATTTTCCTGGAATTGAAGGACTTGTCATTTCCTGAAGATTGGTTGCTAGGCAACCGTTTTGGCATATATCAATGCCGCTTGGGAACTCTTTAAGTAGATGAATTATTGGGAGCTTTAAATAAGATTAACTGGGACTTTTGGCTTCCCAAACTTGGCAGCTGTAGTACTGGGGCTGACGTGACCTTGGGTTGAACTGGCCACACCCACTCATATTTTAAGTAAAATATTGACCTTTTGCTTTACTGGTAATCTCTTCCAGTTGTTTTAGAGCCACAGAGAGTTCTAAGTTTGTGGGCTGATTATTTAATAAGAAACTGTGGTCTGAACATGGTGTCAAATTACATGGCCGCTATAATTGTGCTCACCTTTTCTATACCAGGTGTCAGAAAAATGGCCATTTCTCAAAAACTACTTGACCAAATGAGCTCAAACTTCAGAATTGGTAGTTTCAAAGAATGTGGCACATTTGGTGACAAAATGAAGCCAATCCATAACCAAAGGGCTTGGGCCACTATTAGGTGATTTGACATGGAATGACCCAAATCCCAGATTGATTTTATTGTGTTCTTTATTGAAAAACTTGCACTTTTAAAAACAAAGATTTAATGGAAAAAGTTCTATGGTTTGCTTTGCATCAGCATTTGGCAAAACTTATCATCAGACAAGAAAACACAAATGCTATCTTGTCTATACTGTCTTGTTTCTCCATGAAGATTGCTGACAAGAAGCAACAGGAACTGGCTGTTAGTATGTATACTGTAAACTCATGCACTAGTGAGTTTCTTTTAAAGTGGCTTTAAATGTCAGCTTCAAAGAATATTGAAAATGAAACATACTGTACTGTACTAATTATTAAGAATTAGCAGCTGTAGAATTGAAACACCTGTTACCAATCATCATGGTAAAATTTCCGTATTGGGGTGTACTATTGTTAAGTCATACAAACTAAACCTTACCCAGACCCTAGCTTCTAGAGTAAAATACGCGATGAAACTGCATGCATACGTAAATAAGTACACCCCAGTACGGAAATTATCCCATTTTTTGTGGTAGATTCACGGAGTATTGCGTATGTGCTTCCAACAAGGCCTTAGTTTCCATTTTAGTAGCTTCAAAATATCTACAGGCAAGTTTGTGCTATCTATACTTGAAAATAGATGATTAACTGAAAATCTGAGACAGAATTGGAGGGCCAGAGGTTTAATTGACATAAAATGAGCAGCCATCAATTTAAAACGTTATGCTACAGCTCAAAATGTTACCTCCAGAACAGCTGTTCCTGAGCTGATCATTGTTTCGTATCTGGGTGAAAAAAAATCACATTTTTTAACTTGTAGAAATGCTATAGACGAACACTTAACAGCAAGTCGTTTAATAGTTGTCAGTTCTTGTCATTCTTAAAAACGTAAGTTTTAAAACACAGAAAAAACGTAAGGAAATTTTCAGCAGACTTACTGTTCCTTCTCCTCCTGAGACAGCAAATTAGAACCATTCACACTGTCGCAAAGCCATTCAAGAAAAGGTACAATTGGTTTGTGTTCAAAAAGCCAGTCTAAACTGTCCCCATCTAAATCGCTTGACTTTGCATACGCCAAGTGAGACAAACACTTTACGAACCTTTCACCACTGACGTATGACATATTGCTCTTCTAAGTTTCTAACAAAAAACCAATTAAACGTTACAGACGAAAATTTAAGAAATAAGTATTTTTTGAATCGCCCTCACTTTTTTGAATTTCGTGCATGGACTAGTCTGTGGCTTAGGTACTTGGTAATTGTTATCACATTATGTTTCACAACCTGAAACCTAACCTCGTACCCAGGCTCATTTCACAGTCAATGCTCCCGTAAGTTCTTTGGCTAGTGCATTGCTACTTGCAAAAAGCAGAAGCCACATATGTCAGGAACGGTGAGTGTCCGCGTGCGTGAGTGAGTGAACTGTTTTAACACTTAAAAGTGTTTTAGCTTATGTAAAATAATTCTTCCCTTCTAGACACATTTGACGTAGTGGCTCGAGGGTGAGGATTGTGGTCTAGGGCGCGAAAGGTCACTGCTTCGATTCTCCTTCGTCTGACGTTTTTTTTTCTCTTTTTCTTTTTTCAAGAAAAGACATGATAAAACTTTGTTTTGTTTTTCGTTGTTTTTCCTATTTACTTACGGGGATCGAGTCAGCGAGTGTGTGCAGCTAAACTGTTATTATAAGTGTTAACCTTTGTCACGACGTAAAGTAGAAGTGTTACGCTTGTGGGATGTGGCTGGAATATTGAATATAATTACAATTTGTCAGTCCACGTGGGAACTAGATTTTTCACATGACCTTATAGCGTAAATGTACGCCATATTACCT
Source organism: Zoanthus solanderi (assembly GCA_024336925.2). NCBI lineage: Eukaryota > Metazoa > Cnidaria > Anthozoa > Zoantharia > Zoanthidae > Zoanthus > Zoanthus solanderi. The sequence goes on along the minus strand of JANCMA020162305.1, from coordinate 8,681 downwards.
TTCAGCGGGGTTGGTTTTACGACGGTGGGTCTAAAACGCAGGTCAAGAATCACAGCTCACAATAACTGACATTTAATTCTTTACTTTAATGAAAACTTTGAAGACATTAAAACAAAATAAAGAAAATCGAATATCGTTTTGCGCAACACAACAATAGTCGCACTACATAGATGTAAAAAAACGAATTAAGCGTCAAAGGTCAATCACATATATAGAACAACGTTACTCTCAAGTCCAGATTAGAAGGGGGTGGAAAGAGGGAATAAACGGGGTGGTTGGAAAAATGTCTGAAACTTAATATCCGGGACCGGGGGGTTGCAATAAACGGAGGGGATGAATTGTATTTAGGGTAATTTTCCAACCCTGTTTCTGACAATAGGACGCCCATCGCCCATTACCTTTACCTCCAGCAGAGCTCTGACAAGAGTGAGGGGGTTGCAATAACAATGTCCCAGTATTCATATTTTTTAATAAAATATAGTCGGGGGGACGTCTATTACGCACTTGATTGTAAGTATATTTTTATATTTATTAACTAGAATAGAAAAACAGAACAGAAAAGGACACAGGGACTATGGTACTACATCGATAAGTAACCGACAAAAAGTTGTGACCTAACTTTACTGACAGCTGTTACTCTAAACATATTTTTTTCAAAAAACAAATAAGCCATAACGGAAAATCGAATATAAACAACAGCAGTGGATTCTGGATTAATTTCTTGTGGGAACCGGAAAATGACCTAATAAATTGTTGTAAGACTTGATGTCCCAGTCAATATCGCTTGACAACCTTTTTCCGGCTATACGTCATCCTCTGACCAACAAAGCGCAGACATTTAGACTGCAGACTGATTAAGCATCATTCCGAATTCTAAAGAACACGCTTATGCGAACTACTGAGATTTTTCTAAACGTAATCTGCTACGATTACCTTTCTTTCTCTCATATCACCTGCCGTCAGATTTGTGCAGCTCTTGAAAGGATGGGTAATAAAACATCTCGGGTGCATTTGAAATCCTGATCTTGATTTCTCCGGGCCGGTTGTACAATCTCCTTTCACGATGCCTAATGAACATTCTGAGTCTTTCACAAACAACAGCTCGTACGGCTTCGCTTGGTCACTGGAGCAACCTTCAATCCTTGAAGTCAGACGATCATCATATTGGGAAAGGTCTCGTCGTGGAAACTGTTCTGTTCGTTTGCGCTTCCTTGCTTTCTTGTGTTCCTTTTTACCAGAACCACCTGGGATTGGTACCATTTGACTAAGAGGAATATTGTATTCCTCTGAAAGTTCTTTTAACTTTCCCACTTTGAAGGCCACAGCAATAGTTTGTGAACATATGCCACACTCCTTAAATCGCGGACAGCTGTTATCATAGAAACGTATCTTGCCTGACGTACGGATTTCAACGGTGTGAACTGTCCCGTTTGTTGTGATGAAAAACGATGTTCGATTTTCTTTATTTGTTTTAATGTCTTTAAAGTTTTCACTAAAGGTTCAAACGTTGTATATCTCATGCACCGACTACAATTCATATTCTAGTCGACTAAAATTTGTTTTGTGCAATATGTTATTTAGACGTCGAATATAATTGTGTAAAATATAATTGCTCGGCATGCTGCGAGCGGTTCCCAGATCACCAATCTTTGTTTACTTCGCGGTCAAAAACGTCATTGATTGCTCGAAAAATAGCGCGCAATTGGAGTGAAAGAGACAAGAAACGATTTCTTATTTCTAATTCCCTCCGCGTTATGAGAAGACGACGGCTATACATGCAGGTAGCTCTTAACTACTTGGTTGCAAGACGGAGGCAAGTGCTAACTGTTTGTTCTCTTCCCTCTGCTGATTTTGTTAGAGTTGCACAAACTGCTTGTGGACGCCATGATGAACTGTCACACAACGCCGGAGTTTCTGGCCTGGCATTTAGTCAATAGAGCAGGAAAAAACCGGTTTGACGGGAACATGTAAACAAACTTAATTTATACATTATATTCGCGCATGAAAAAATCGACGTTTGAAACACCAGTTGAACTTTTGCCGAATATTCGACTGGCGTTGCCGCACATAATTCAAAATCTGCCGAATTTAATTGTTTCAGAAGTCGCATTTCTCATGCAGATAATTCGTGAATTGTATTCGGCGCATGAGAAATGCGACGTTTGAACCAGGCCTAAAATAAAGAATTGAATATCAGTTGTTGTGACCCGTGTTTCTCTTGACCCTTGACCCGGTACCCTTGACCCGGTACCCTTGACCCGTCATGCGTGACGCTTGACCCGTTACGCGTGACCCTTGATCCGTTATGCGTGAACCTTGACCCGGTACCCTAACCCTTGACCTGCGTTTTAGACCCGCCGGTTTTACGATGCCTCGTAGTTGCTACAAATTTTGCAACTGATTCAAAATTTTAAAACTAGAATAACTATTTTTGTAAATGTAGAAATGTTATCTATCTACAACAGAATCTGTTATCAATCTACAATCACTTTTTTCCAGTCTCCGCCTGAGCTTGTTCTTACATTGTTCTTAATTTTCGGCCAATCTGAGCCTCATCGCTCTTATAAAGTTATTCTTATAAAAAAAAGGCGTGCACTGTGTACATGAGGAATGATGATGGGAATTTGTTGTTCTTCATTTTCAAAGAAATGAGAGAACAAATGAGCGAATTAGAGCAGTTTTCACACGACTACAGAAAAGTGAAACATCCACTCGGGTTTAGTAGTTATGCTTATTAAAAACGTTTTGGACTTTCGCGTCAATTGTGACTCAATACAATAAGACAATATAGTAATTAATAAATTTTTTAGGTTTTTGTAATACATTTTAATATTAAAGTAGTTGGAAAAAACTTATGGATTAAACATTAGACTATTTAATACGATTTATCCCATCAATTCATAGTTTTCAGCGTGGCTCGATGGTAGAACTTTTGAGTTTTGACTTTCGTGTCAACGGTCCCAGTTCAAGGCTCGTTCTAACCTTTTTTTAAACTTAAAATTGCCTATGACGCATTTTACCTGTTTTGCCATATAATTTTATACTAAAATAGTTTGAAAAAAATTTCTGGGTTAAACATTACACTGTTTAATACGTTAATTTACAATTTCATTTTAAAATTTCAAGCGTGGCTCCATGGTAGAACCTGTGACATTCGTGTGAGTCGTGTGAAAGAACCTAGTTCGAGGCCAGCCCTGACGTTTTCTTCCTTTATTTTCCTTTTTCTTTTCTTTTCTTAAGTTAAAAGTGTCATACTCATCCTTGTAACGTAAGTACAATAAAGGTTTCATGATACACATTGCTCGGTGGTCATCATGCATTTCTCGCTTGCAGTTACGACTCGGTGGTTCTGCCAAGCGTTTTATACCCAACTTCCGCTTTGAATCTGCAAAATACCTTGAAGATACTTGACGAAAATGAATGGTGCACAGTTGTTGAATGCTGTTCCTGATTTGTGGGGGAAAAAGCTTGAAGACATGAAAAACATACCTGCAATTCGCCGGCCCCCAAAGGGTTTTGGGGCTCCGGGGCTCCGGGGTTAAAAAAGTTGGGCTCCAGGGCTCCAATTGTAAAATATCAGGGCTCCAGGGCTCCGTAGTCTTTGGGTTAGGGCTCCGGGCTCCGCTGCTGTACACATAAGCTGAGATAAAAAAATATTTAAGAAAGCAATTTTGCGTTTACTGACACGTTAGATGTTTAGTTCGAATAGTCATTTTGTTTGTCTACCTTATCAGTCACTAATTATTGACATTCAGATATTTGTGATCACATCCGGTCGCCAGTTTTGTCATTTGATGACCATTCTCTGAACACAAGCTGAGCGCAATGTGATGTTTACTATCGCGCTCAAATGTCATTGCCTGTCAAATTGCTGTAACTATTAAACCGATTAAAAATCTTGTTTTGACAGGACCTTTTGTTCATCCGTTAAGTATCTGCGTTCAAATTTCATTTACAAAATATTCATATTTCGAAGTGTTTCAGAGATTCACGTGCGCGTTGTGTACTCTCAGTTCTGCTTTTCGCTCTTGTGTCAGCTTTATCTATCTTCGTTCTTGGATTTTTTAAATTGTGTTACTGTGCCTTCGCACAGCCGGCCTTAGCCAAATGGCAGAGAGAGGAGAAGAGCAGGGGAAAGTTTACGATGGCACTGTGTGCCTTTACAAGTTGGGAAGCGAAAAGGCCTGCCATCGGTGGAGTTTCTTTTTCAAACGTGAAGAGTGCCACGAGTGCCTTCAGTCATTTAAGAAATTCTTAATAAGCGATCACGGTCTGTTTGAAGTTGCAAAACAGCACGGTCTTTTAAACTCGACAATAACAATTACAGTCCATCGTAATTTGAAAGAGCCACAGTTTCCCAATGGGAGGGTGTTTGCCTGCAACACTCAGCAGGAGTGGGAAATTTGTCGCAACTTTTTAAATCAAAAGGATCACGAGCTCATTGGTAAGTAACAATCCTGTTAATTTCTAACTCCGATAATTTTTGTAATTACGTAGATACGTGCCAAGCACTTGAAACCATGAAGCTTTTATGCAGTCGTATTATTTTTCTTTTTAAAGTCAAACATGAATTTTATTTCTGAAATAATGATCCCAGGGGTCCCACTTACATATTTTAACGACGAATGAGGGAGAGGGGGAGGGGGTTTGGTTGGGTTTCGACTGAAGTTCATATTTTGTAATATAGCCCAAAAATCCCAACTTCAGAATTTTTCAACCCCCCAAAAAATCCTACTTATTTTAGCACACACGAAAAAATCCCTCGGTGTTTTTGCAGCGGCAATTTTACTGATTATTTGTCTTATGGAAAGATAAAACATACCAAATAGATTACAATCTGAGAAATATCCTGTAATAAGCAGTAATTCGCGCTTGTGTTACTGTTGATTTCAGCTGATAAAAAATACAATACGCGAAGAAATCCTTGTGCCTTTGTCGTGAAAGTTCCGGCGTCTTTTATAGACACAAAAACATCCCTTTTGGCCAAAATTTCTGACTCCCCGTCATTACAATGTGTGAATTGGGCCCCCGGGATATAATGATATGATATTCATACTCATTGCCGCTTCGAAGTACAAAAGCAGCGCGGCCTAATCAAAACGAAATATACCATTAAATTGCAGATAAACAAGTTGTTCTGAATCGCAAACACATCACTTAGTCTCACTCACACATACACACACACGCATAAAAGTTGTTTCATAACTGACTGAAACAATTTAAATAAAATTGTATTTTGTTATTTGTTTTAGTGAAGGTACATGAAGTTGTGGCAGTAAGCATCAATCAACGCCTGATTGGAAAGCCAAGTATAAGTGATGATGAGAAACCACCACCGGCAAAGAAATTTAAGGTGTCAAAATCCAGTAGGAAGGAGGAAGACCAGAGACTCCTGCAGGCATTAAGGGAAGGCCAGGCCCTCAACAGAACTGACTGGCAACAGCAAAAATATGATGAATTTGTTAAAGGTAGGTGTGAAAAAACGAATTCTCCGCCAATTAACTCTTCCCGACCTCCGTCCCTCCTTCCTTCTTTCTCTTTCTGCCACGAGGGTGAAAGATAGTAGAAGTGTATTGGCATGCCCTTTTTTAATCTGCTTGATATTATAATTCTAACACTTTGTTGAGTTTATCACTAATAAACAATGAAATCTTTGTATCTGCATGGATTAGAAGTCCGAGACAAGTTTTCACATGGAGAAGTAAAGAGTGAAACAGCAATAATGTGCACACAGTGTAATGAAGTGGTGAAACTGAACAAGTTGAGAGGCATCTACAATTTTAAACGTAAGTACATTATCACAATTTGTAACTGTATGCGCTGTTATACTGTGGTATTTTTAACTAATTGGTAAAAAAAAGGGATAGAAAGTTGAAAATTGTCAAGCATATCGTATTTTTCTTGCCAGGTCACAGCGAGGCCCGATGTAGTAAACGTTCTACACCAGAGTCCACCTGCAGCGACTCTTCTCAGAAAATTATTACGGAAGTGCTGATGCCGGTTGATAAATCGGGTACGACAAGGACAAGCACTGAGAAGGATAATGATGATTGCCTACTATCGTTGGAAGATAACAGAGATTTTGATGGTTTTGCTGGAAGAGACATGTAAGCAGCATGTTGTTCCTACTGACCACGAAACATATTTTACTAAGTTAGATTTCATCGAATGGACAATGTAATGCAAACATCAGTTTTTTGTGTAAATCTTTTTTACTTTGTATGTTTGTGATGTAAGAGAAAAAGCTGTCTTTTAGTTTGTTAATAGAAATAAAAAGTGGGAGAGTCTTCGATTCTTTATTTTACATGATGTTTTACGTTTTTAGTGATAACTGTTCCATACCGGGTTCACCGCAACTGCCAACAGATAGTCCCAATTCAGTCGTGCTATGGAATGAGGCAGAGTACAGAGATTTAGAGCCTGAATTTGAGTTTCAGTCACCGACGACCAGTGACTATGACTCTAATACTGACGATGACCTGACTGATAACGTTTTACACGATCCCAATGTTGACGTAATACAACCAGGACTATGGTATGAAAGTTAGTTTCTTTACGCACTATCAAAACGAAATCTAACTTCAGTTCCACAATTGAAATGCGATTTTTTTCCTTGCATGGTCTTTGGTTTGATTAAGTTTATGCCTGGTCCAATTGTTGAATGAATTAAGTCATAAATGAAAGGGTTCAATTTGCTGCCACTGTTGGCTTTGCAAGTCGGTAGAGGAGCAACAAGTATTGCACTCTTTTGCTAAAACTAATTTGATTACAAAACTGGAATCTTTAAATTCTTATTAAAGGTAAATGTATGGGCCTGAGAGCAATTGAAATTAGTTTCAGGACTGTTTTAAAAGTTTTTTTCAAGTTGTGGAAGTCTTGGAAAAATTTGCCACATAGGTAAAATTATTACCTATTTATTGCAAGAAAGGCAAAAACTGTCAATATAAAATATTTTTAGTCGCATACACGTTCTATTATGCTCCCATCATTGTTCTCATTGGCATGTAATGATTTTGCTTATCCTGCTATAAGTGTGTCAAGTATCATTTATAGTAGAATACTTGATGCAATTGTTTTTGGAAACGTGCTTTCCCTACATTCATTGTATGTTTTGGTTCATTCAAGGAGATATGTGTACACAGACCCCATCTGTGAAACCTTACAGACATTCCTCGATAATGGGTTTCTTTCAAGGAAAGACATTTTCTACCTCATTATCAAGAATGCTGTTGAATATGCTCGCTCAAGGCTTGAAAATACTGATTCATTTTGCTGGGACCCGGAAATTATCCAGTTTGTAGAAACACTTGAATACCACGGCCATGAGTCTGTACTAAACCTTCTTAGGGGCCCTGGGCACCTAGGGCAGGGAAAGGGAGGATCTAAATCATTCGACTGGACGAGGTGGAATGTACCATTACCATCAGCGCCAACATGTAAAAAGAATGCACGTGGATACACTACACAAAATGGCACCCATAAACATTTGCTTCAAGCATTTCTAGAACTGGCAAGATCTTTTAAGCTTCCCGCTTTGCTTGAGACACAGTCGGTTTATGCAGTCCCTGTTGTTGCTATGACAGATGGAATGCAGCTTAAGCCTGGCATGCAGTTTGATGAGAGTCGAGGGTGTATTGTTGGCACAAGTGAAACTATCAACTATACTTTTGTTAAAGAAAACCCACAACCCAAAGGAGATTTCCTGAAAAAAATATTCATCAAGGAAGCAGATGTTTGCATCCTGAATTCTCTGGATTACAAACTTCAACTTCCCGTTTCAGTGGATTATCTTAAGTCCATAAATGCAGACGAAACGAAGGCGCTCATCATGAAGAGGATTAAAGAAGCTCAGATTTGTCTTGAGTGTCTGACAGTAACAGAAAGTTGTCATGGTGTTATTACGGACAAAGTTGAGAAGTGCTATTCCAGTTGCGACGATTGTCTTGCCAAAAGGATGGTTTGCGAAAACTGTATACAGAAAGGCCATAAAAGTATTCACCCATCGTTACGTGCCTGTCAAAATTGTATAGACGCGCAGAAGCAGTGCTTCAAACTGGCTGTGATGTTCTATTGTGCTGATTCCGAATCAAAAAATAAAAGTGCTGGTGAAATATTCAACCGAGAAAACGAAGAGGAGCTTCTAAACCCAGAGATGATGTTATGTACGCATATCCCTGATGCAGTACATGTTGGCAAGCGATATCGTGGGGGGATGTCCAACTGGTTCCTTATGGTAGATGGATACCGTATAAACCTTGTCCTACTACGTACGCTGAAGCAAGATCCAAAGCTTAAGAAAGAGCTGAATTGTGTAAGTGTCGAGGCGGTGCGCAACAGAGATAGAATGGATGTAGATACCATGCTGGAAATCAGTAATGAAAATGTATTGAACGTTTTATCTTCTCAAAAGATCGTGGTCCAGACAATTGTTCCTGAGAAATATCGTCTGTATGAAGGAAACAAGAAAGGAGTCGTTAAGTCTCCAACAGCTGTATGTCTTGGCCCCTACGGGAAAGTTCTCCTTGTGGATGCAGACAAGGGAAGCCTTTTATCAGCGCGACTGCACTATCCAGTTGATGTCACAGAGCTGGCTAATGGGTTAAAAGTACCTATGTCTCTTGATCACAACGATGGCTTGGTTGCTGTTGCAGAAAGTGGAGCTGACAGAATTGTTGTTTTTG
>JANCMA020162202.1:0-13907 GCA_024336925.2 Zoanthus solanderi | reverse complement strand
GCTGGTACTCATTTACCTACCCCGGAAGGATGGAAAGCTGAGTTGGCTTAGGCGGAAAAGAAGGTCGCACAAATATTTGAATCTTGGCAGAGCCAGGATCGAACTGGGGACCTTGTGGTCGGAAGGTAGAGATCTTACCAACTGCGCTAACCACGCCTGCCCGATAATGATAAAAGGGGGTATTTGTTTCCACTCGAATAAGCGCTGCGTCGAGGGCAGCGGTTATTAAGTTGGTGGGCCTAAGTGCGGCGCTTATTCGAAGTGCGGCGCTTATTTAAGGATTTACGGTATTCAGTTCATTGTTTGGATTAAAATCAACTCGTACGAGTGGATCAAGGGTTGAATTTTGTGAGTAGCAGTACAAATAATTGGATTTCAAAACTACAATGTTTTAAAATCAGATAAAAACGAAATGGTGGTCCTGGTTATTCCGTCGCAAAAAAATTGTTTCGTGTAGTTTAGTGAGCTACACTCATCAGGCGTCGGGACCACCGTTTGGTTTTTATCTATTTAAGCTCTACTTATAACAAGTATCGAGCCCTTTTCCCCATATGGTTCGGTTTTACGCTTTCTACTTATATGTTTTAAAATTATATGGTTTTATTAAAAATTGCTAAAATTAATGGGTGACTTAATTAGCGCGATTTTTCAAAAACCGAGTTAATTAAATGCTTTTTTAATTTATTGTAATGCTGCGAAAGAAAAAATTGTATTTCATTAACAATTGATTATTCCATTTAGCGTCATTATTTCAGCTACTTCTAATCAAGAGAATATGAGATAAGAGAGCTTATCCCCGGACCCTATCAGGGGCTTCACTCGTAGTGTTATTTTTAGAAACTCGCTACCAATGCCCGCGCGGCTCATTTCATAATGGCGCCAAATAGTTTTGTGTTTCGCTATCAATGGACGTTCCGTTTAAAAATAGATGAACGGGGCTTATGATGGGTACAAAGTCCAATATGGGGGATAGGTTCTCTTAGCTCATTTTCTTTTGTTCTAGTACAAGTCAAATCTCATTTGCAATTGCAGGACATTCGCTGATGGTTATGTGGGAAGCTTGCATCAGGAAACGAAAAAATAATTGCCCTCGTCCAGAGCGAAAAGGAAACATTACATTCGCAACTAAATCAAGCTTCCGCATCGCTAGTGGTGGGATCTACCACTTTACTTTCCAACTGATTTTGGACCGGAAGAACGGAATAACATATCAAGGGTTACCTACCACAAAAACTATGGTACAAATCATGTCCAGACATGGTAATTCCAGCAAAGTTCTTCTAAGTCTTGTACAGAACACAGATGAAAGGGTTTTCCACCTTAGCGGCCTTGGTAACATTACTAGTAACAGTTTGATATCAGTGAATATTCTACCATATGGTAATTCAAGAACCTATGTTAAGGAGATCTTAGTAGATACAAGTGTGCCGGCTGGTAGCTTCTTTAATTTGTTTCTTGTTCAAAGAGTTAACAAGATTTGAGTCAGTCGAATTTGAGGAGCAACTAGTCCGCCGTGAAAGTTTCCACAAAAGCGAGAACTTTGAGAAATGCTTGCTCTCCAAAAAGTTCACTTCAATAGATTTAACTTATTTGGTATAAAAAAGGAAGTCTTTAGAAACCACTGCAGTGGTAAGTGGTTTTTGTTGAAAGAGTTAAAAATAGTTGAATCAGTTGAATTTGAACAGTAACGAGTCCCCCGTGAAAGTTTCCACAACAGTGAGAACTTTGAGAATTGCTGGCTCTTCTGAAACGTTTCACTTCAATGAATCCACTATAAGGTTGCTCTTATCTAAAGCCCCGTCTACACGAGCAATTTTTATGTGACAATTTTTGTGTGGCAATTTTTATTTGCTCGTGTAGATGAACAAGATTGACCCATTTTTGTATGACAATTATATTGCTGAAAAACTGGCGTGTTAGTTTTTATGTGGCAAATAAAAATTGTCACATACAGAGAATTGTCTGTGTAGACGAGACAACACATAAAATTGGCAATGTTTTTGATGTCGTCTATGGATCCCAGTCTCCAATCTCAGTACGATATATATTTATTCATTAACACTTATAACGATACCCTGTTAGGGTTAAAAAGTTTCGCCTTATAAGCTGAAATATTAAGATATGACTTTGTTTTCCGATAGTTCTTAGTTTACTAGCGGTTGGAAAACCGACATAAGGGAAAAAAATAAATTTATAGACGTAGTATATGTCCTAACGTATGTGTTGAGTTTGATGGTTAAAAATTAATTAGAGTAGAACGTAGTCCTATTTTTTTACTTTAAATGCGAAAAGCCCCAACAAATTTTATATTATTATATATTAATGTTAAGAGGTTGGCTTAAGAAGAAGTAGCCGGCTGAGTAGTGTATACACAATTTTCTGCCTAACTGATCACCGTGAGCAGCAATCACGATTAGCTCACAGTAGATTTAGTAAAGTTAGGGAGTGACATTTGTATGATACCAAATTACTTGGTACAAAAACTATCAAGATTTTATCTGAAAACTGAAAGATTTTATTGGGTTTCGGCCACGAGTAAATATTAGGGCTTTAAGCAATGAGGGACGAGACTACAATTAATGACATAAAAATAATAATATTGGTATTTTTTGTTTAGTTTAGCTTTATGGAGAAATATTTCAAAATCGCTTTCTGCTCAAAAAGCTGACGGCGAAAAAAACAAAACCCTAAAGGCTCGTCTCTAACAGTGTCTCTCGGCTACGTGAGTATATCAAAATTAAACTTCATAGAAGTTAATTTGATTTAAAAAATAGCGTTTTCTTTTACAGGACTTTGTATTAAATCATAGAGGAATGTATATTTACCTTAAAACTAAATTTATTTACCAGTAGTATTGAATGAACCTTTAGAAGGTGTATGATTTTTTAGAATAAAGCATGGAAATATTTGTGTAAAGCGTTCAATGAGTTTTAATGGCTAGTGAAATAATAATACAATGATATGTGTTGAAGGCGACGAAGCATAAAGCGAATTGGGGATGGGTTTTTCAAGTCTTCAGCTGGGATTTTTCCGGCATGACCCTCAAGCCCCGTTCTACACGAGCAATTTTTATGTGACAATTTTTGTGACAATTTTTATTTGCTCGTGTAGATGAACAAAATTGACCAATTTTTGTATGACAATTATATTTCCTGAAAAACTGGCGTGTTAGTTTTTATGTGGGAAATAAAAATTGTCACATACCGAAAATTGACCGTGTAAACGAGACAACACATAAAATTGGCAATTTTTTTGACGTCATCCGTAGATCCCAGATTATTTGTTTTCAAATAAAAATTGCTCATGTAGACGGGGCGTACACTGGCACTATGAATTAATAAAACTTGTCACATAAAAATTGCTCGTGTAGACGAAGCTTTATAGATTTCAAATGAAAACTGGAACGTTTAAGACTAAGCTCCGAAAATCCTTGTATTTTCTTATGTTGTATCAATTTCCAGACTAGCTGTTTTCCGGATATTAATTTCAAAGTAAATGAACCTCCCGTGTTGATTGATCAAAATAATCCCTCCGGTTTTTTTCTATTCCATTATAAAATAAACTACCTATAAGCCGTATCGAGAGTATAATTGGCTCGTTATTTTGCCTACAAATTTTGCTTTTTAATTTCACAATTACTTGCTGATTCGTTATCAGTTCTTCACAGTGCATCGCTCTATTGTTTCATTAAACATAGAGCATATATAGGCTTTCAAAAAAGGCAACACAAATTGATCGATTTCTTCGAAAAATGCACATTCTGCATGACAAAAGTACCTGTGTAAAACAGTACCAAAAAACATTCACTATCCAAATTTTTGTAACATAGGACGTTACGTTTTAAATTGCAAAATTTTGAAAGTTTGCCAAAACATTCGCAATGTCTATAGTTATAAGATACCTATTGTTTTGTGTTATAGGTTTGCTTTTTTAAAATTTACAAGTCTGACCTTTGGTTGCTGTAACAACTTTTCGTGCTAGCTATGGGTAATAATAACAAGACGCTTCACACAGCTTATACTTGGTTGCCTGTGTTCTTGACTGAAGGAAAAATGGATTTCTTTGACACAACGGAGAACCTGCACGGGTCGAAACTTGCCAAGCGAATTTTATTTTATTCGGTTTTATAAGTTTTCAAAATTGAAGAATTCTACTTGAATACAAAAAAGAAAGTGCCATGTTAATGATATTTATAATAATAAACAACGTCTGACATAAAATGCAATTGTTTTTATCAGCTAAGATAGACGCTTTTGCTTTTGACCTTTCTGGGAAAATTTAAAGCTTTTCGCGTCTTTAAATTCTCTAGACAAATTTTTCTAGACAAACTAAATGTTTTTCTGACAGTTTAGCAAATGATCAACATAAAATCGTCAACTCAAGCGTTGTTAGCATACAAGATTGCAAAATAACAAAAGAATGAAACAAAAAACATCTTGAAATTCACCTTTATTTTTGCAAACTACTTTGTTCCATGAACTGGTAATGTGCTGGTTACGGATAAACAGTATTTGTCTTTGTCATCTATTGAAGTATAACCCACATGTTTGCTGAGCTTCAAAGTAAAGACTTGGTTAGAAATACTGCAGCAGTCTAATTTAAAAACTCCATATAGCAAAGATTCCATGGTGGCGAGTTCTGAAAAATTTCGCTTGGTCAGTGACCAAAGTAAGTTTCAAGCTTAATAGTGTTTTGATTTTTAAAAATAACTCGTGGTCTCTCTTCAATTCAGTTGTTACGGTGTTGTCAACTATTGAGCCAATCACACAGAGCTAAGCCCATATTTGGTGGTATTGCACAAGAATTGAAATTTCTCGCAGAGGAAAAAACACAGACGGTATTTTAAGACTGGTTTGCCACAGGCAACCCAGTAAAAAGAAATTAATTGCTGAGGCATAGCTTATCAAAGAACATTCACTAAATCTTAATGAACTGGGACAATCAGTCACATGAACCTATTGTTATAAAACTAGCAATAAATTCAAAAACTTCAACTAAATCTTTATGTACATTTGCGTTATAACCAGAGCTGATGATAAACTGTCAGTGGATTCCATCTGAACATTATTTCACTTAACAACTTCTTATTCTTTTTGTAACTAAACTTTCTTAGCCCGAACAAACATTTTTACCATTAAGATGTTCCTGAGAAAAACGTTATTAATCCTAAAATTTAAGCTTATGCCCTTCTCTATGAATGTTGAAAACAAGAACACAGTTTCATAGTTGAACTCTGGGTCAGTACTAATCAGCTTTTGAATAACTGAGCCCAGAGTATTAGTTAGAACACTGTTCAAAGTAAAAATTCAAATTTTGATTTATAACAGAGGTTTCTTTAAACAACAGAGTATAGAATTAAAAAATACAAGGGATATGATGTTTTGATAGTACCTCTGTCAGTGTCAAGTATGTGGATAAACAATGTTTGAATAATATAATTATAGAAACTTTTTTAGACAAAAGTTTTAAAAAAACATATAAAAGCATTTAAAAAACTGAATTGTTGACAGAAGTATTACATCTATTTATTATTATTGATTACACTAGTGAACAAAACCAAAAGCTTGCTGACACCGCTCTTCTTGACTGACAAATTAAATTAACCATTACGTCTTGGGTTTTTATTTCTGTATTTCGTGTTTTGTACTTCTGTTTAACTATTTCGACATAATTTCAGGATGACTTGTTTTATTCCAACTAGTTCTACCTTTTAACAGCATTTTTGCTTCATAATTTAGATGTAAAGTATTTTTCAAGGAAGCCATTTCAGTGCAACTCTTGAACTGTGAGGCGGTTTGACTGCACGTTGTCTTCCTTTGAGAGAGAATAATTATAGGTTATTTCACGGTTGGTGAGCTCATACGATTTTTATTCACAAGTTGTGTGAAACAAACCAATGAGTGCAGTGAGTGAGTTTTGTTTTACATAACGAGTGAACTATCTTACCATCAATCCTCATCTGTGAGAGGTAGGTTGTGCACACGGTAAAAATATCTGTGAAATGAGTAAATTATTTATTATATACATACCAAGTTTCATTAGCGAACAGAAATTCAAAGATAAACATATCTATATTCTTTCAAATGAAAACGACTCGTGGTCAAGCAAGCCACCTCACAATTTGAGAGTTGCACTGAAATGGCTTCCTTGTAAAATACTTTACGCAAAAATGTCATTAAAAGGCAGAAATAATTAGAATAAAATAAAGATATCGTGAAAATATGTCAAAATAGTTCAACGAAAGTTCAAAACAAGGCTTGTTGCCCTTGCCTTTCTGTTTTAGATCCCTTTGCTTTGACTGACATAAGTGCTTTCCAAGTTTGCCCGAACTGCACATCTTTCATAAGGCGAAGTCCATAGTTTTTTCTTGCAATGGCACTCAAAGCTAGCGAAGAATACTTGGAACTGAATGCTCTTAACGAATAAGGCTTTTACTCCTTTGTATTTATTTTTGCAAACCGTTCATAAAAAAACTCGCTGAGCAACTTGTTCAGCTTTTAAGGTGTCCATTCATCCATTTGTCTCGTCTCAGCTTTCAAAACAAGAAATTAATTCGTAGATCAGAGCAACATTGCTTTTGGTCTTTTTCTTCGTGTTGTCATTTTCCTGTCCGTCTATGAACTCTTCTATTGATAAATTTAGGCTCTGAAAATTAATGTCTAGTGTGATTTGAAGCCATCTTTTTAAAGAAAAATGTGCCTAACCTCTTAGAAATGTGCTATTTGTCAGTCAAGAAGAGCGGCAAGCAAGCAACACATTTTTGTTCACTAGTGAAAATAATGATATAACCAGTCAGAGTGCCGATACATTGTTTTTCACCAGTGAAAAAAATTGTATTACCAATCAGCCGGTTTCTTTAACATGAAGAGACTATTTTTATCTCGATGCTTTTGGCACATAAATGTTGGTATGTATATAATAAAGATAGTTTATCTTTGAATACTGTTCGCTTATGAATCTCGGTATGTATATAATAAACAAGTTATTTCACGGTTAGTTTCCTTGTACGATTTTAATTCACTCGCTGAACTTGTTCGTTTCTTTTACACAACTTGTTAATAAAAATCATACGGGGTGACCGACTGTGAAATAACCTATGATAATAAATTTTCAAACTCAAATATTGCGTTTCTAGCGTTGTGATTGGCTCACTCTCAGTCATCGTTATCAGCTTATTCACTGAATGACCTTACATGGAAAATGTTGCCAAGCAGAAAAATTGTGTTGTAAAACTGAAATCCAACTGAATAAAAATATGGGTATAGTTTTTATGTATGGAAGGTTTCAGAAAACTCATTAAATTTAATAAAACAATTATATTCCATTCGCACTTGTTGGATATGAAATGATTGATTTGTTGGCTATTTACCATCTCATATCCAATGTGCGCTTTTGGAATATTAAGAATCCATAAAGAATTTAAGAAGCTGTACTGAAGTGCAAATTAAAGCAATATAAATTTTAAAAACAAAAATTTCACATGACTACAGTTGGGAGTGAGTTAGTTAATAAAAAACGTTTTGCTTCATTTACAACACAATGGACTTTCAGATTCTATTAAAAGAGTCAATAATTTTATTGACATCATATGTTCCTAAGTTTCTATTAAGGTTACAATAAGCAAAAGTTTTTAAGTCTAAAAATGCTATGACGTCTGAAACGTCAGTAAGTATTCTCTCTTTTTTACGGTGTAGAATTTACATTTTTATTACTAAATCGTTTCTTTAGAAACACCGACGCAGCTCAAACTAGTTTACCGCTGGCTAATTTTCTATTTTCTTGTTTTTTGGACTTTTGTAATCTCAACAGCGTTAGACGTGGGCATTCTTTTGGACGATAACCACTTTTAAAATGGTTAGAACACACCTTTGTTGAAATTTTAATCTTAAAATTGAGTACGTTAATAAGTTTTTCCCACTTATAAGCATTCTGAACGCTTAATAGCGAGTGGAAGCAATGCATGCCAACACGAGGCTTTAAAACTTGTTTTTCGGGGTATCTACGTTCAGTTGAGCAGCCAAACACGACACATCAATCTCCTTTTGTCATGTTAAGCACGAACAATAAAAATATATAAGCACGTACGACATTAAACGTTAATTCTTGTTCCAAAAGTTTGAAATTATGAATTCATATCACAGTCTTTGTTAGCCCCCTAGCATTACGAAGCCGCGAGGGGACTGGGAAACGGCAATCTACCCATTTGCGTGCATTTAACTGGAAAGTTGCAACCATTAATAGTAGTAAGATTTGAACTTGGACAGTCAGATTCAAGTCCCTCCCTCAAGCCAACATCAAAACGTTTGCGAATTAACTGTGTATTAACTATGTTTGCTATTTTAAACTACAATATTTGACATAGAATTGGCTTCAGTAGTTTTCATATTAACTGTTCCCACACTTCTTAACATATACAATTTGTTTTACCTTATTTCTCAGCATGATTCAAGCGACTGTTCCCCAGGAGGACAACTTGGAAACTACATCATGTACTCCAAGGTTTCAGATGGTTCAAGACCCAATAATCAGTTGTTTTCACCATGTAGCAAAAAAGATATTAGCTCAGCGATTCAATCTAGGGGACCGCTGTGCTTTGTGGGTATGAACCTAATTGTTTCCTAATTTCAGTTTAAACAGGGTTTATACTTCATGCCAGTATGACATATAGTTGTTCTCCATATAGTCTCCCTAATAAGTAAGAATATACCCTCTCCTTAGGGGGACCCTGTAACCCTAACCCTAACTAGCATACTGACATGAAGCATATATCTTAAACAGGGCGGGTAAGTTAAATAGATTCTTTCTCCTAAAAGTGATTGTGAGTCTTTTTCAAATAGTTGAATAGAAGAGATGAGTTAAATCAAATCTCCTTGAAAACGAAAAGCCTTGATACACCGCTGTATTGATTTGAAAATACTCAGCTTTTTTAATTGTTTTTTTTTTTTTAGAGCTACAACTTTTAAAGTTTGAAAGCTTAATGCTTTCTTTTAATCCTTGCTAGACTGAAACGAGTAGCAGAAACATCGATATTATCAAATATACTTTTTCTCCACGAAAGCTTCATTCCTGATTGAGAAACTTTGGTGAAGCCAGTTTAACGACTCGTGGAAATTCCTACTTCATTTGAACCCACTGAAGAATTGAATCCTTTATACCTGTAAACTTGCAATAAAAACGGCATATCAACCTCAGAATGTTTTGGCTATTGCAAAACTCAACCTACTTTTATTCAGGTCCTTTCTTGGTTAAAGAATAGTCTTGTAAGAGGTTTTCGAATTCTTCATCAAAATTCTGTGCGCATTCGAGTATTTAAAATAATTCCTCTAATCATTTCGCAGTTAATTGATTAATAAATTATTTTTAAGAAAGAGTTTACTTTCTTGCAAAACTGCTTATAGTTTATATATGTTGCAAATTATTATTATATACGTGTTGTTGATTGACAGCTTATAACGGGTCCTACTGTGGCAACAAGATTGTTGACGAAGGCGAGATGTGCGACTGTGGGGAGAAAGAAGAGTGCGATGTAGTCGATCCATGCTGCACAGCGCCTAATAGAACTTCTGGTTCAGAGGGTTGCACTGTTAGACCAGGAAAGCAGTGCAGGTTAGTAACTGATTGTTGTCTACTATAAACTGAGGGAAGACGGGTTACCGTCAACTGGTTAGCCTAGTTGCTGAGGCGCCAGCCTATCGTGCGGGAGGCTCGGGTTCGATTCCCGGCCGGACCAACGCTCAGGGTCTTAACATGATTGACTTGTATTAAACTTGTATTAACTATAATTTTTATCTTAGATCACGTTTCAATAGTATCAAGTGTATAATGTTGTCATGGCTACTAAACAAAACAACAACAACAAATAAAACAACAAATAACATTATTTATAACATAGAGGGCAAAGTTAACCAATTATATCTATCAATTTTTTACTAACGTTTATAATAAGCTAAGACTTGTGTTTGTTCCTGCATAGTCCAAAAGCCGGCTCGTGCTGTTCATCGGCCTGTCAGTTTATTTCCTCCGGACTCAACAAAGTTTGTCGCCAGGAAACTCAATGTAGCGATCTCTCCAAGTGCGTGTATCCTTCCATTCTACAGCTTTTTACTATGCCTTAAGATTGTGCGACCTTCTTTTCCGCCTAACTAGCCAAACTGTTTACGTAGTTTTCATTTCATTTTTTCTTGTTTCTTTGTTTAGTATTGTCACTGTTTTGCATAGTTTTGTCCTGTTGCTTGCCATTGTTTTTTTGTTTAAGTCCGTTATTACAAGTATTACCTCATTGAATGCCAAAGACCGAGAGTTTATATGATGCCGTCTTTTCCACAAAGCTTACAAAACATTCTTGGCATAAGAAGGCAGGCGTGGTTGGCGCAGTTGGTAAGATCTCTGCCTTCCGACCACAAGGTCCCCAGTTCGATCCTTGCTCTGCCGAGATTTGAACTGACTTGTGTGACTTTCTTTCCCGCCTAAGCAAACTCAGCTTTCCATCCTAGCTTCCTGGGTTGGTAGATGAGTACCAGCTTCTGCTGGGAGCTAACTTGCGATGGATTAGTGTCCCATCCAGGGAGAGTCAAAGATTCTCATCCGCTTAACACTACAGAAACCGGAGATAGGCGCCGGCTCCATGGGCCACTTGGCTCATAAGGGACTTAGCTTTAGCTAGCTTAGCTTAAAATTGCTGGCGTCTGTTATAGGAAGCAAAGAGTTTATGAATGATTTAGTTTCATGCATTATGATATTGGTTTAAATATATGTTCAGTAAACTAGTCCAGATTTTATTTTTCACTGTTTGTGAGTGTGTCAATTGAGTAAAATTGGTTTGAGACTGTAAAAATAAAATTTTAATCAGTTTCAAATATATTTAAAAGAATGTCATAATGAAAGCGCAAATGAATAATACGAATTAATAGCTGCGTATATTTGTGTTATTCTTGTAAAATATCAATATACAATCTTTTAAAAAAAGGTATATCACACTATAATTAATTTCGTTCCCAGTGCCTATAACCCAACCAATTTAAAAAGGTTGTTTAAAGTCTTTTTCTCTTCTTCTATTAACTATTAACCATTGAATCTTGGACTTCTTTCACTGCTTGCCACAGCAGTCACCTATTTGAAGTTGAACTTTAAAGAACTTTGGTATCATACAGAACAACACACAAATATTTTCCACAATTACTATACAACGTATAATATCAAGTACAGACTGCACCGATCTCCAGTTCAATGAAGGAAACGACAATGCTTTTACACTAAGTTTTGATATTCTGCAAAGTAAATGAAAAGCAGTGATCATAGATAGCTTTTGTGTCCAAGTACCGTTAGTAGAAGTAAGCACATCGGGTAAAGTGGGCACAAGAGAGGATGAAGGGTACAAGAGAATGAACCCCTCATATACGTTTTATTCCTAGGGTTATCCCTCTCGAGTTATTTTTAGACATGGTAATAAGCTCTTCCGCGGATGTTACTCGTGTGTTGCTAGGATTTTTTACAAAATGATCCGAGATAAAGTAGCAGGAAATGTAGAGCAAAGTCCTTTTATTTAAGTTTTATCAACGAACTCGACTATTCCTCCACGTCTATTTCACGAAAACATCCACGCAACGAGCGAGTAACATCCGCGGAAGAGCTTGATACCTTCCACTCTCTTACTTCATCGTCTTGTCGTACTCTCTTGGTGGGCATTAACCTTAAATCAACCATCTGTTTAATATATAATGAAAGGGATTTGCTGCAGATAATTTATTATCTAGTATGGGAGACCAATTCTAATATCTTTGTTGTGCTAGGGCTAATAAAGTTCAGAAAGCTCTAAACGGTTGATGAACACTCACTCAATTTTGATATTAAAAGTAGAGTTTACGGTTTCTCATTTTGTGTAGCTACAAATACTTTGCAGTCCACTAAACGACGTGTTTTTTGCAGAATTTCCAAGTCTGAGTAAATGCTTTTGAATGCCTCTCTACTCATGGGATAAATTAATACGTACTTACAATTTATTGAATAATGAAATATTTTCACGAAGTTTAATGATGGTGTCCGAGTAATTAATGACTTCCAAATTTAGCAGAAGTTTAACTGTTTAGGTTTTTCAATAATAAAGTTCCTGGGAAAATTCTTCAAACAAGTCAAAGCACCATATACTGGTCAGTGCTTATTAGCCTGCAGTGTGTACAGCCGCTCTCCTTTCCCTCAAAAAAACTCAGGAAGGGGGAAGAAGAAAAGATGAAGATACCAACCTCTGTCTTCTTTTTACAAACCAATAATACTCAGAAAAAATTCTGAGCCCATTACGGGATTCGAACCCACGGCCTTTCGAACACCGGGCGAACGCTCAATCCACTGAGCTACAAGGGCTCTTTGGACAGCGAGGTCATTTGTTATGTTCATATATAGACTTGTGAAAAGATGAAGGGACTCTCATTTCCTGATTCTTTTGCCGGGAGAAGAATGGGTGTAAACTGACTAGTGTTTATATATTGAAACAATTTAGGACAGCTTTTTAAAACCTAAATTTATTGTTATAAGTTGAAAAAACCTTTAACGCAGTTTAGCGGTTTAAGTGGTGAGTGTCCCCTATCGCTTCCCAAAGCTGATGGTATAACGTGCAATAACGGGGCTAATACTTGTTATAACGGCCTCTGTGTGGGATCAATATGTATCAAGTATGGCCTGCAGCCGTGTGAGTGTCTTGGAAATGAAGAACAGCTATGCCATGTGTGTTGTGCTGCCGATGACAAGGTACGTTTCTGTGTTTGCTTTATATATAATAGCAAAAAACGCTTATTGCTTACTAGCTTTTCTTTTCTATGTGTGATTCAGATTCAGAGTTTAATTGTTTGTACTCGTCACTAATTACTAATCATATATTACAATTAGATTTCAATTGCGTTACAATAAAATGTAACACACAACAACAAACCGTCAATCTTGTTTTCAGGCCGAATGTGTATCTGTATCACAGCACCTGGGACACGTGCTGTACAAGCCACCAGCGAGCACTTGCAACCGTTACACTGGATATTGCACTACACAAGGGATTTGCGTAACAGTAGACGGGGATGACCAAATAAGGAAAATGAATAACGCCTTCGATAGGTTTTTTTCCCAGCAGGCATTGGATAAAGTTTTATTGTGGATGAAACAGCGCTGGTTAGTTAGTTTTTTATTGGATTTTCTTTTACAAAAATTAAAACAAACAATTAAGAAATCGTCATAAATGGAATACTGCGTCGGTGTTTCTATAGAACTCGCGAAATCACTTTTCAAATACATATACATGCATTTAGAGGAACTTTTGAATTTGCTTCATGTTCTTTTCTAGCCAATAACCGCGAGAAGAACATCGGTCCCATCTAAACATAAATTGTGTACACACACAAGTTCCACTCACACTTGCACACTCACGCTGCACACTTCAAACACTGTTGGTATGTTCCCGATAAATATTACCTTATACAACTGCATTATAGGTATTACATGGTGATAATAGTCTGCGGAGTTCTTCTGATGGCGATTCTTTTTCGAGTGACCTACAAAAAACGCACATCCATCCGGGCTCTTGCCAGACAAGCACTGCAGCCTTACACTTTGAGGTATTTGGAGACTCGTTCACATAGGTCGGGCACTAAACTGCAAGCTGCTGCTAGCACACACAGTCACAGCAAGGATGAAGGTAGTGCGACCAATAGAGCAGAAGACCCAATGACTTTGTACAATGACTACGGTAGGTGTTTATGATTATTTTAAAGTCCCTATATCGCTTATTTTTTTGTTATTTAGATGAAAAGTAGAACCCTTAAGTAATACTAAATTTCAAAAATTAAATAATTTTTCGCGGTTCCTGTTACGTTTTTTGAGTTTGGAAACGTGCAAATAAGACAGTTTTGGGACAGCTGTCGTTTTTG
>JANCMA020162201.1:0-24042 GCA_024336925.2 Zoanthus solanderi | reverse complement strand
CCATTCACAATACTAATCAAGATACTCACCAAAAGTAAGGGTGTGATCTGTCAGTCCTTGGTACATCTTTATCAATTGCTAGACCATTCACAATACTAATCAAGATACTCACCAAAAGTAAGGGTGTGATCTGTCAGTCCTTGGTACATCTTTATCAATTATTCGAATCAACTTTTGTAGCTGAGTGACATCTATAGGCTGTCGACTTGCATTGATCTGAAAATATATCTAGACTATTCAAATAGTTTCTTGAAGATTATTGAAGATTAATTACTCTTGTAAAAAAAAAACATACCAAAAAGATAATTCATACTATGCAAAAAATCTAATCATGAATGAGAAGACAAAAACTGAAGTATCTCGTCGATTAAAAGTGAGGTGTGGTTGCCTTAAAAATGACAAGGAAGCCTATAGTGAATATTGAATGGTTCCGTTTATACAGATTTACTGTAAAAAAGTATACCACAGGTGGCTATAGCTGTTTCCAGCTGATCTCACTTTATTGGAACTTTTTTTCATTTTAACAGATACGGCCAAATAGATTGAATTGAATTCTGTGCAATCGTTAATACCATTTGAGCGCAAACAGAACACAGAAACAAAACAAATGTTTACTGGACCAGTATTTGAAGATCAATCCAGAAGAATATCTCCTGGTAGCAATGCACTTGTAGCAAAATGATCTTCAGTTTGTGGTATTATATCTCTGTTCTTCATAGCGTGAAGAATACAAAAAATGCCTTGACGTTGTACGCGACAATAATAAAGAGAAGGGGATTGTATCAAAGATATTTAAAGAGAGGGTTTTCTTGCTTTTTTACCTCACATAAACCATAAGTTCAGATGACATCTCCTCACGGGATACTATTTCATGTGAGGTTGGCTTGACCCCTCAATGCTGATCAAAAGTGCCCTGATGTCTTCCATGCAAATTAATGCAGTTATACAAATGTTTGTTGGTTGACAAATTTTGAACAGTTGTAAGGAATGTAATTATGGGAGGTCAAGACTTGGAGACAGTATGTATGGTTTGCAGCTAGAAAATGTGGAACATACTGTAAAGTTGAGCTGACAGTTTCACCCCTTGTAAGTTTGGCTATTCATTTATTAAAATACTCATAACAATTACCAGAGCTTAAAAGCCACATAGCCAAGTTGCCAAAACTGAGCACAAAAAAAGTCGTAATACAGCCATTTCTTCAATATTGTCTCATAAGCTGTTAGCATGCTTACAACAGCTATAAGTGGCGATATATCTAGGCTAGAAAATCAAACTCGACTGAACAAGGGAAATGAAGCTAGAGATTTGGGGTTTCCCTCTTGCAGAACACTGAAAACAGCTGCTTCCAGAGGCACTTAACACTTTACTGGTTAAACGCATGGCGTTGCACCGTATTTTGCAAGCCTACTTGCAAGGTCATAGAGGCTTAGCATACATTAAATTGGAAAGTATATGATAAGTTTATGATTAAAAACTATTAATGAAATGGCATTTTTCATAAAATAAAGATCGGCCCTACGTATATACGGTCTACAGGGTGGGTACAGTTGGTAAGGTCTCGGCCTTCTTGATTTCAATATTTGTGTCAACTTCTTTTCCTCCAAACCTTACTCAGCAGCTTTCCATTCTTCTGAGGTTCGTACAGCAGATGAGTATCAACACCCGCTGGGAGCTAACCAGCCTAACCTCACAAACATGCTTACAACACCATAATAAAATATCCATGTTTTTCGTGCTCCAATTAGGCACAGAAAACATACTTACTGAAAAGTTTTTACAAAAACTAATAAGGTGCATCAGGGTGTCTGTTCCACCGATATTTTAGAATAAGTCAAGCTTCCTTATTATTTTTTTTATCACATCATCATCATCATTCAGATTTTAAACGTCTATTTTCCATGCTTACATGGGTTAGAGAAGTTTCTTAATGGCTATCTTCCACTCAATTCAATTTTGTGCAAGATCACAATCAATCTTCAGAGATCTTAAGTCACTATTCACGACTTGGTACCAAGTCTTTCGAGGTCTATCCTTTCTTTGTTGTCTTTGACACCCCTGGATCACTAAATCCATCGCAGGTTAGCTACCAGCAGAATCTTTTTACCGATCCCCTTTGATTGGAACGCTGAATTAGCTTTGGTTGAAAAGGTCACATACCTGTGGCTCAAAATTCCACATCCTTAAACTACTTAGAGCCATGATTAAAAAATGTTTACCTTGGGATACTACCAAACAGTTTATAGACATTATAGGATAAATACAAACTATGTTATGATTACTCATTCCAAAATAGTTATCCGGTGTTATTTCTTTCATTCGTAAAAAAAAAATTGCCCCAAGGGATTCTCATGTCAATAGCCTTGACACTTAAACACTAATCTGCTACATTGACAGTTTGGTGATCCTTGTTTGTACAGTTTGTGCAGTGGTTTGCATGCCTATATATATCCAGAAAACTGGGAGAAGTGGGTTTGAGTCCAACTCAGGGCAAGGTACCAGCTACTTTGGATGAAAACCTTAGCAGTTAAAATCACAGTTATATTACACTTTGTGTTATTCCTATGATTTGTTTAACGCAATCTTTCCCTGCCTTGAAACCCTGTTTCTCAGGTGTACAAAACCTTGTGAGAGGCTATAGAGACACAGGGCTTGATTTTAAAGATCATTTCTTGTTGCACATATGGCAACCAAGAATGATTTTTTACTCGTCCCTGAAAAGTGTTCAGAAAAACCATTTAAATATATTAAATGTAATCATGTCTAGTAAATCGTCTTGAACTGAGGGTATCTCATTTACACTTGCCGTTTAAACTAGGCTTCATTTAGCGAGAAATACAATTTTAAAATGTTGCTACTAACAGCAAATGAAATAAAACTTAAATTGATTCAATAAATGATATAAGCAAATAGAAATATATCATGTTTATTTAAAGGGGAACTCCAGTCAAAAAACAATTTAAGCTTAAATAAAACCTATTACCTTTATTTGACTGCTCACAAAGTATTTCGGCATAAGTGTTAACAATGAAGGAGAAATACCTGTTCAAAGTTCGCAATTTCGACGTCATATTGTTCTTTTTCCTGTAGACGCGGTTTGGTTGGCGACTTTTGGACGTCATTGAGTATTAGAAAGCTGCTTTTCTTTATCGAAAACAGTGTTTTGTATTGTAATTCAAAACGTAAATCATGAATGTGGAAATTGTGGGTTCGTGCAGCAAAGGTTTATCGAGTTCAAGTGATTCCTGTGCTTCAGGTGTGAGTTTGGACGAAATACTTGGAGACATCTGAAAAATCTTATCTAAACTCACACCTGAAACACAGGAATCACTTGACTTCGATAAATAAATCACACCTGGGTTAGTGGAGTGAAGATTTAGCGAGTTCAAGTGATTCCTGTGCTTCAGGTGTGAGTTTGGATGAAATACTTAGAGCTATCTCAAACAGGAATAGCTTGAACCCGATAAATCTTCACTGTTCGAACCCAAAATTCAAAACGTAATCAAGAATGTTGAAATTTGTCATTTTGAATTCCATACAAAGCACTGTCTAAGCAAAAGTGAACAGCAGATTTCTAGCAATCAATGGCGTCAAAAAATGAAGCCGCTGACAAACCACGTCATGTCACATAGTTTGTTTATCCTTTTAAAACTATATAATTTAACAATTATTAAATGTAGTATTTCAATAAATGTACTGAACAGTTACCAAAGCTGGAAGTTTCATAAACTCTAACTGTTCTTGTCCAATGCACTTTGCTACTTCACTCAAAGCAGTATCACTCTCCTCACAATCTTCAAATTCTTTCAAATATGTGGCATTGCTATCACGACAACCGTCATTGAGTGGTGGACAAACTTTTAAGAGTTCTTTCCATCTTGCTTTTAATGCACTGTATCGAAGGTAGCTCTCTGCAGCAAGAATTCTTCGCTCTCTGAAACATTGATCATCAGAATAAAGTGCAACATTCTGAGTTGTAATAAACTTTATTGCTTGAAACAAGTTTACAGTTCTAACCATTTTTTAATAAAACTAAATAGAAATAAAAATGAACTGGAATTTAGGTAACGAAATTCGATTGACAATGTTTCCATGTCATAACAAATTCTTGAAAAAAGTAATAGTATTGCGAATGTAAATACAAACTCCACAACCGAATCTAGTGCGATCATTTCGAACACAAGTGTGCCCTGATAAACTCACATGAGTAACAGGTATATAGCTGTCAAGTTTTGTTTCATTAATGGCTAGAACATCTAGAGGATTGTCGTCGACAAACATTTTAAGTTCACCAATGTGTTTAGAAACACTATTAATATTTATTGTACCCACTGTAGATCCCCTAATGGATGGATGGATGGATGAATAGACAAAAGGACTAAAAGACAGACAGACTGACATAGATAGACAGACTAAGATAGACAGACAGGCAAACTGACAAAAAGACTAAAAGACAGACAGATTAAAAGACTGACAGACAGACACAGACTAAAACACAGAATGAATGAACTGACATAAAAGCCATGCTTCATGAATATTACATAACAATATATTCACAAGATAAGGTTATATTTACAAATTATACATTCAAGTTTTGACTTCTAAATAATAAAGTTCTAGATGACAGCGAGATCTTTAACTTTTTTAGTAAAGCAGAAAGTGTGTGAGCGGACCTGACGTTTTGTCCCAGTAAAAGAAAACCTTTTTCTTTTACATAATTCAGTATCGAATCTAGGTAGGATCAGCTTGCTTTATTTCTAGCTTAATTTATATTCATGGTTGCTGTTTTCGAATAGATCAATAAGAGAATCTGGAGCTTTCTTATTTACAATTTTTATAAACTTCTTCTGGATATCAGTGAAGAGCAATTTGTTTTCAAGAAGGATTGCGGAACAAGAAATGCAATCTTTATACTCAGAATAATTGGGGAAAGGTCAATCGAAATGCAAAATGATCTACCTTTTACTGATGATAAAAAGGCCTTTGATCGGATTCTTGTGGAATATTTCAAATCACTAGGTATTCATGGAAAAGACCTCAAAGAGCAAATATCAGCTAATCGATGGAAACCTCAATGATTGGGTTCCTATCAATCGAGGTGTAAGGGAAGGAAGTGTTTCATCACTAGGTCTGTTTTCATTATATGCTGAGAACATCATGCGTAAATTGATTCAAATTGAGATGGAACACTAATTACTAATATCAGGTATACTAATGATGCCGCTTTGCTGGATGATAACAATCAGGATATTCAGAAACTCACAACATTATTACAAAAAGAGAGTGAAAAAAAAAGAGGCCTGTTTGTCAATAAAAAGAAAACAAAGATTATGGTAATGAGCAAAAAGTCAGAAATGCTGAGAAGCAAGAGGCATTGGAACAAACCGATCATTTTGATTATCAAGGTAGCATCGTAACATTGGACTGTAGAAGTGATAAAGAAATTCGAAGAAGAATAGTCATCATCATCATCATCATCATCACCATCATCATCATCATCATCACCATCATCATTATCATCATCATCATCATCACCATCATCATCATCATCATCATCATCATCACCATCATCATTATCATCATCATCATCATCATCATCATCATCATCACCATCATCATCATCATCATCATCATCATCATCATCATCATTATCATCATTTTATTCATTTAACCAACAGGGAAGAGACTACTTTACATCAGTTACTGTTGTCCAATTTTCTTTATAATGCTAAAAATAAATTAAAATAATGCTAGATAAATCCCTGTGGTAAGAGAGCTCAAAAAGAAGCCACGGGCTTATACTTTTGAACTGCCTTAAGATTAAGTTTATTACGAGGAAAATTATAATTTGACTATCAGGAATGAGGCAGTAAGGAGAGGAAAACAACAAATGCAACTAGCTTATAATTAGATGTATCTACCATTAATAAACAGGAAACTGTTTTTTAAGAGTTCTTAGGTACTGATAATAGAGTATGCAATTATTGTTTTGATGCATTAATTAATAGGTATTTTTTAAATTTATCTTAAAGCTGTTTGTTGTTGTTTTACATTTAATATCATCAGGCAAGGAATTCCTGGCAAAAAGGCATTCAAGGAGGAAAAAATATCTTTACGGACAAAAATCTAACACAGCTTTGAAAATCAGTCTTCTAAAGTGCTGTGTGTGGGCAACTTTATTGTGTAGAAGCGACAGCTGGATTTGAATGCAAGCTGTAGGAAAAAGTTGGAAGCGGCTGAAATGTAGTTTTATAAAAGAATAATGAGAATATCACATCTGTGTGTGGGCAACGTTATTTTGTAGATGCGAAGGCTGGATTTGAATGCAAGCTGTAGGAAAAAGTTGAAAGTTGCTGAAATGCGTTTTTTATAAAAGAATAATGAGAACAACATAGGTTAAAAAACTGTCGAATGAGAATCGAAAGTGCTGCAAATGGTGAAAATGAAGAGAAGTCTGCTGATAACCATCAGAAAGAGATAACTGAATTCTGAGGGGAAGAGGCGGAGAATAAGGCAGAGGCTGAAGTATATGGATGGCCTGGCGTCGGTTGTGGGATGCAGTGTGGTTGAGGTGTTGCAGTGTGCTGATGATCGGATTACCTACAGGAAATTGGTAGCCGATGCCAGGTTCTGATATGACACCCAAGAAGAAGATACGTAAGAATAGCAATAGTATGTTTATTCCTAGAAGTCTCCAAGTCATCCAACTTAACTGCTTTTGAATATAGAGCAACCTTTCATCATAACCCTTGCGGGTGATGATTCTAGCCACTTGTTTTTGCAGTTTTTGGAGTTTCACCATTAATCATCATCATCATCATCATCATCATCATCATCATCATCATCACCACCTTTGTTTTATGTCCATAGTTTCCCACTCCCGGGATCGGACGTTGCCATATCTTCCATGATGTTTACGTTTCTGATGGTTTTTAAAGGTCTTCTTTGGCCTCCTGCTGGCTTTCTACCTTCCATCTAAAGCTTCATCGCACTCGTATATATGCTATTCTCATCTCTATGTTTTACATGACCAAATCACCTCAACTTTGTTTTCCTTGATCTATGTTCAAAGTTCTCCACCCCACATCTTCTTGATGATCTCTTCACTAGTAATCCTGTCTTGCCATCTTTCTCTTGACAAGTGTCTCAACATTCTATAATCACAATTTGCTAGCAGTCCTTCCAGTCTTTCCATTAGTGCCTAAGTTTCGCAGCATACAGCAATGATGATCTCACACACGCACAATAAACCTTCACTCTTTCCTCTAGTGGAATGCCATGGTTTACTAGCAAGCTCGCCAATTCCGTCCAGTTACACCAAGCACAGGATATCCTATCCCTTACTGCCGATTCTACCCCTCCTCCACATGAAATCACATCACCAAGATAAAGAAAGTTGTTCACTATTTCCATACCATCTTCTCCCACCTCCAACCTGGCACTGCCACAACTCTCCTCACACACCTTGGACATCTAAAGTTACCACCAGCTCTTTTCAGATTCCTGAGCCCCGAACATCTCTGGTGGCACCACTTTTCACAACATTGACACCATATCGAGTTGATCCAACTCCTTTGACGCAAACCTACACGTACGGCTACCTTCCCCTTTCTGCAGGTTCTCTACCCATCACCTTGGTCTTATCTATTTTTACCTTTAATCCCCTAGTTTCCATCTCTCCTTTCCATACACCAAGTTTCCTAACTGCCTCCTCTTCTGATTCGGCTATTATCACTAGGTCATTGGTGTACAACAAGTCCCATAATCCTTCACTTCTTGCTGCTCTGGTTGCCTCTTGCATTACCTCCACAAATAGCAGAGGACTTAGTGCTGACCCTTGATGTACTCCCACTCCTATCCATCTTACTCATCGAAAGTACCTGCTAGAGTCCTGAACCTTGACCTTGCATTGCTATATAAGGCCATAACAAACTTGTTGTGTGAGACGCTCCAGCGCTTTTTGACATCTCAAAGCCCATAGAATTGCTTCCCTAGGCAAACAATTAAAAGCCTTATCTAAATCAACAAAGACATGGAAATGTTTTTTCTTCTTTGCTCCAAACTTTTCCTGCAACTGTCGTAATACAAAAACTGCATCTCCAGTTGACTTACCCAGCTGGAATCCAAACTGTTTCCCGTCAACCTTCACAATACCTCTAAGCCTCTTTTCTAGGGTTTTCTCATACACCTTCATATCCTGTTACATATCCTCTATGTTTGCCCACCATTAGTCCTTATCTTTATATACCGATATGGAATAACTCTTGCCGTACACCTATGGAACCTAGCCTTCCTGTTCAATGGAATCAAAAACCTGAAAGAGCCCTTTCACTCCAGTTGCTTCTGCAGCCTTTATATGGTCGATTGGGTTCCCAGATGGCCCCAGTATTTTTCCTACTTTCATACTCTTCAGTGCTTACTCCATCTGTTCAGTCACTCCCCATATTGGCCCTTCCACTTTATGCAGCAGCCATTTGAAACCTCTGCTCTCTCCACCCTGGGCATAGGTGGGGGAAAGCGGAGATGTTCACCCAATTGTCACCATTTTTTAGGGCTCTGGTGTGCGGGGATTTCACTTAGTTTAATTTCTTGGCCCTTGGGGAGGGGAACTAAACAGGGGCTAAGCGAGGCATTCACTCCACTGAACTCGAATCATGCCTCATGGTAATCTGACATTAATTACCTGCACAAGCAAGCGTCTAGTGTGGCGATTTGGCCTTTTCTGCGCTGCTGAATTTTTTAAAAAGATGCTGTGTAAAGTTTGGCATAAAAATACAACGAAGGCAGTCGATCAAATGAATCATTTGATTTGATTTGAATTTGCAAATTCAGTGACCCGTACCGTGACCTGTATAAAATTCCATTGACTCACATCACGCTTCACTCCTTCAGTGATTTTCAATGCCGTTTTGTACTGACGTGGTTTTGAAACAAAGAGAGTCGATTGTCTTTTTAAAAATGTTTATTGACGTGATGTTCGAGTCATGATACTGTTTATAACTGCAACTGTCAAGTGTCTGGATCATATCATTTTGATACAATTTGCCCTGAACAAATATTTCTTATCATTCTTTCCATAGATGCAAGAGATCCCAAGACGAGGTTGGGTGAGACGTAGCTCAAAGATAACCATGTATATTGGGTTGCAGCCATTTGCCTGATTATACATTTGAACTTTATACTGACACACTGTTCATAAATCATTGAACATTAAATTTTGTTTTGCTGTTTTGTCTAAGTTCATTTGATAAAGTTTCACGCGTGTTGCATTTTAGGGTGTTTGTCCTGGTCATAAAATTGCATTCCCCAGGCATGGGGCTGTTCACTGCAAATTTTTGCCCTGGTTACCGGGGAATTCACTAAGTTTCACACAAGCAAAATGTGAATGTCCCCGCTTTCCCTGGGGTGGGGGGAGCGAAGGTTTCAAATGACTGGTGCATTATCTTCCTCCTCTAGTTGGTACTTGTTTGTCTAGTTTAGCAAAGAAGAAAATAACTTCTTCACCTTTCCATTTTAAGAGTTCCATTCTAATCCCTATCATATTTTGATCATACAATATCCTTCCTCTCTTTTTTCATCGTTCGACTGTAAAGATTCAATCCAGTATTTCTAGGCTCTATGCTTAGCAAATACTACCGTTCTTTTTGCCTGCCTATTTTTCTTTCGGTACTGCTTGTGCTTTTTCTTTCTTCTACACAACACCATCTACTTGACTTTCATCACTTGTATGTGATGAGATGTTCCCGCCTCTTTCGATAATACAAGGTCATATAACTCTCAGGTTATGTTCTTGACACATTCCCAGCACATTTTCCCTTCTTGCTTTCTCACTCCAAAACTGAAACAACCAATAACATCCTCAAAACCATCACGTGTTGATCCAATGTGGCAACTCATATCACATGCCACTATCAAAAGATCATGTATATTAAATGATAGTTTCTAGAGAAACTCCCTCTTTTCCTCTTCGGGCCTACCCTGTTGCAGAGCATAATGTTGTACTGAAAAGACATGAAGAATCTTCCTTTCACACACCATTGCAATTTCATCATTCTATTATCCAATATTTTACTTTCAATCACCTCCTAAACTAGGTCTTCTTTCACCATGATCCTTATTCCTTATTTGCCTTCAGCTGATCCACTCCACCAAAACTTGTACTTTTCCTCACCTCCAAATACTCTGGTTCCTTGAACCCTATACCTAACTTCTTGTACACATCCAATATCTACCCTTCTCCTTTTGAACATATCCACAACTTCTCTACTCCTTCCTGACCAAGAACCTACATTCACTGTTGCCAGTCTTATTAGGTCCTTCCTAACCTGATTTTGTCAAGACCAAGAGATTCTTAGCACCCTCTGCCCATTTAAAGACTGCCAGAGATTGTGGGCTTTTGTTCTATTGTGTCGACTCATAAGGTTTTCCATTGGTAAAAAAATGAAATTCCCTTATGCCCTTGTGTACCGGGATTGCAGAGTTGATTTTTCCTCAGGGTTTACTCCCGAAGCCTTTCCAATACTAGGTTTCCCAAAAGGCAGTAGAGGTTTTTGATCAGAATTTCCTTCCAAGAGGTGGACTGTCTGATGACTGAAGAGCCTCACCAGCCCTAATACAGCAGGTACTACTGTACTAAACATTTTACCAGAAGCAGGCAGAATAAGCAAACCTGAACATGACCTATTAATGGCCGTTAACATTTCATATAAATTACCCCATGATACTAAATCGCATTTTAGTCAAAACGAGGTTTGACAAGTGTGTTGTAATTTGTTATTAGAGTGTTTTGGGGAACATGTTAGCATGTCTGTTCTAAAGCAACTAGTGCAGAGGAGCTGCAATTACAAAAGGCTATCGGTTTGTTCTTCCCATACAAGGCATTGATCATACAAACAAGCACAACAGTACTGAACTAAGCAAATACGTTTGGAGATCAAAAGACCAAGGTAGACATTTCAACATCAAATGGGTGATCATCCGTGGAGCTAAAGCATATGACAACAAAACTAAGTGGTGCCAACTCTGCATACTTGAGAAATACAACTTCATTTGTTGGCCTGAGTTGGGGACACTCAACAAACATATATAATGAGCTGGCATCTGGATGCAGGTACATGGCAGCATACCAGTACAAGAACCTAAAACTTTAAGCCAAAATATCAGTTTTTAATTTTCATAGTCTTAATACCTTTTAGTTTTTTTAGCTTTAGTTCTTTTGCCTTTTAGCCTTAATTTAAATTTCTAACTTTTTAATTTTTAGCCTTAATATCTTTTAACATTTTAACGTTTTAAAACTGAGTCAACCCTAAATTCTATTTTAAACTTTGTGCCGATGTGCACAACACTCTACATTTTAATTACCACAAAGTACATATACCATTGTATATATAAATGTATGGGGGTTTTTCCTAGAGTTAAATAGTGCTCTACAGTGAAGGAGCTATATGTAGAAAGACGGTAATAAATGAAGCTTGGAAAGTTCAATTATTTTCTTGCATTACAGAACTGTTGCGAGAGGACTCAGAGCGGGCCCTCTCTCTTTGACTTGCGAATTAGTTGGTAGCTTCCTTCTATCCCAACTACAAGAAAAATTTGGCGACAAGATAGGACTTTACAGAGACGACGGTCTGGCCGTCACAGACACCAATGCCCGACAAACAGAAAATATCAAGAAAGATATTTGTCGTGTGTTTATAAACAACAGACTCAAAATAACTATAGAGGCAAATAAACAAACAGTAAACTTTCTCGATGTAACACTCAACCCAATTCAGAACACATACCATCTATACATGAAACCAAACTCTACACTGCAGTATGTCCACCGCGATAGCAACCACCCACCAGCCGGCATCACAAAGAATATTCCTGCCGGCATAAACAAACGTCTTTCAACGCTTTCGTCAGACAAATCTACCTTCGACGTTGCTGCTTCTCCATACCAAAAAGCATTAGACGAAAGTGGCAACCATCACAAGCTTGAATACAATCCGATGCCCAACAACAAACGCAGGAACCGAAAAAGACAAAATATCCTGTGGTTTAACCCACCTTTCAGCAAAAACGTAACAAGAAATATTGGTAACAAACTTTTAAACTTGCTAGACCACTGCTTCCCTAAAAACTACAAACTAAGAAAGATATTTAACAGAAACACCGTCAAGATTATTTATAGCTGTATGAACAACACAAAACAAATAATCGACAACCACAACAAGAAGATCCTGAAAAACCACAACAACAACAACTACACACCGGACACAAAAACTGATAAAACGTGCAACTGCCTACAGAAAGACACATACCCGCTCGCTGGAAACTGCCTACAATCATCAGTTATATATCAAGCTATATTATAGCTACAGTCACCCGCATAGACAATAACACCTCTGAAACATACGTCGGTCTAACAGAAAACAGCTTCAAAACACGATTCAGAAACCACATTTCATCACTCCGTCACGCAAGCAATAAAAATTCAACTGAACTAAGCAAACATATCTGGACTTTAAAGGTCAAAAACATTGAACACACAATTTCTTGGAAAATACTAGCCTAAGCCAAACCATATAGTAGTACAAACAAACGCTGTAATCTATGCATATTAGAGAAATGCATTATCATCCGCCAGCCTGAATTATACACGCTTAACATGCGCAATGAACTCGTTTCTTCCTGCCGCAAAGATTAAAAGCGCTGTTGTGTAACGCTTGTAATCGCACGCCGAACACGCCCTAATATGCTAATTATTTACCTTTATAGTTACTTGTAGCGTATGTTAAGAAACATTAAAATGATGAGTGAGTCACGAGCTCACGAAACAGTGTTGTGGAGATGAAAATGTAGCCCATTTGTTTGTTTTTTTTCTTAACCTTCTTTATACATAGCTCTACATTTTGTATTGAGCACTCTCAATGGAGCGTTCAAAACGCTTATTACTTTATATATAGTATATATATAATATATATATAGAGAGAGAGAGAGAGAAGAATTAAAATGGTCGGCTTTCCAACAACGGTGGCGTTCAAGCGAAGAGGATCCAAAACGGATACAGATGGAGTCCTCAACAGAATGTAATAATAAGTATAAAATGAGAGGCTCCAAACTCTTGACTTGGTCCTTTAATAGTGAATAGTAATACGTTTCGTCCAAAAGGCCTTCTTCAGTTACTAAATCTTGAAATACATGGAACTCGCTAGTTATTAAAGGACCAAGTCAAGAGTTTGGAGCCTCTCATTCTATACTTATTATATATATATATATATACTCAATCTGCAGACAGTACTGTTTCGTCCTTTGAGGAATCGTCAGTGCAGCTCAGAGAAGCTTTTGAGACTGAAGATAATAACAGAGCAACGCAGTTATATCTTCACAAGTGTGAATTGTTTTGCGTACCAGAGTGCTCGAACTCAAATGAGCGAGCTATGCGAAATGCAAAATGGTATAAGTCACAAGGAAAACAAAAGCAATTTTACAATCCCAAAATATGAGAGTGCTCAACAAAACAAAATCTTACCAAAGGAAAAAAGTTGTTGAGTCCTGAGCGAAGTAAACATACAAGGAGCTCTAATCAGGGACCTTGAAGTTTAAATCTAACCAACAGCGCCAATCAAACCCCTCGTAACTTTTTTGTTGATAAAAATGAAAAACAATTTGAATCACACAGCCACATGTGGCTGAATTTTTAGACACGATTTACCAGAACACAGAAACTTACAAGAGTGAAGACTGACTAAACAGTTGGTTTTACAAAAGTTTCTAAGCCAAATTACTTTTCATAAAAATGCGACAAAACAACATGATCGCAAGCCAAGGCAAGAAACTAAAAAAATACGATTAGTATAAAAAAGCTCATGGGTTTGTTTTTTACCTGGAGCTCAGGATTTTCCGAGTTACTTGTCTCACATGAGTTCATGTTACGTATCAACATTTGAAGTTTCTGACTACAAATGGTTTGGTTGAGCTACTTTAAATGCTGTTTATGTTGAATCCATTTTGAATCCATTTTCGATTCCTGGCCGGACCAACACTTAGGGTCTTAAAATAATTGAAGAGAAGGTGCTGCCATTGTTATAACATCAACAAATGGTTAGACCTTCGCGTCTTCTCGGATAAGGACGTTAAACCGTAGGTCCAGTCTCCTGACCCTCTACTGGGGACTTAAAAGAGCCCATGCACATCTATCATAAAGAGTAGGGTGGTGATCCCGATGTTGTGTGGTCTGTCTCTTCTACTGGAAGCATTATTAATATATAAAAATATTTGTGAGCCGCTATAGCGGATGATTTATATAAGTCTCTCAACTGTCAGCTCTGTAATTGTTTGTAAAGCGCATTTAAACATTTATATGGATAAATGCGCTATATAAAATCAATGCATTTATTTAATGCATTTTTATCGGGTTTTGAACGATTTGGCGTTTCCAGACACGTCAAACGAAAAAGCCTTTGCTCAGTCAGCTACTTTGTTGCGGGGACATTTCAAGCCTGCTTGTTTGAAAGTTGCAGAAAGATATCGTTTTTGTTCGGCATACCAGTAACTAGGACAAACTCTTTCAACTTTTGTACGACAGTTTGAAAAACAATTTGCGGGATTGCTTCATTTGTGGTTTACGTTCGGAGCAAATAAAGCGTAAATCGTTGTCAGCAAATGTTTCTTTCCTGGAAGCCGTCTAGCAATCGCACGAGAAACAGCACAAAAAGATGTCCGAGAGTTGGAAAGGTCACACAGAAAGTTCAATTAGTGGGGCAAATAAAATCAAGTAAAACAAGAATCACGGGCGCGAGGTTGAAGAGCGGTTCATAGCCAAGGCCCAGGCCCAAACAAGCGTTGTTTTCGGTGTGGTCTGAAAAATCCCATACATGAAAAATGCAAGTATAAAAATTCAGAATGCTTTCGATGTCATAAAACTGGTCACCTTCAACTGGAGTGTCGCTAAAGTAAGCGCCAGTTTTCCCCCGAACGAAAGGAAAGATAACATGTTCGACATACAGCGCAGGTGTCAGAGGACACAATTCCGAGTCAGGTTGACAACGAATTTTTTTGGATCACTGTGGATTGTTAATTTAGACGATAAGCATAAGAACTGGGGCGGATGGGGCTTAAACCAGTTATTAAACAACACTGATCAAGCAAATGACTTTAAAACATAACCTTTCTAAGAAACTTGAAAACTTAACTTTTGGTTCAGGGAAGGGATACGTTAGTGGTTTCCAAAAACACAAAGTGATCCAAACAATGTTGACTGTGTTTTATCCTTACTATACATTTGTACGCTGTAGATATATTATTGTATATCGGTGCTTCAATGACATTTTATAGATTTTAATTGCTGACTTTGTCTTAAATCGTTGATGCTAGCTGTTAAACTAAAGACACAGAAGGTAATTTTGTAGGCCGATCACAGAGATTGGCGAAATACGCGTCGTAGCAACAGAGCTATATAATAATAATAATAATCGTTTATTTAAAAGCACAACTAGCAGCTATACGCTGAATTTCTTGTGGTAATTACATGTTAAAAAAAGGTAAAAAATACAGAATTCCTAACTACAATATAGTAAATTACCTAATAATCTAAAAATATAATTCTATTTACAATCATTCTTTGTCTGCAGAGCTCATTGTCATAATTTCCCTACCGAATTTTAGCAGCTAAACTCGTCATATTTCGCAGAGAGTAGCTACTAGTCCGTTCAGTGTGTCTAATATGCGCTTTGATTTCTTGTCACTGCGCAACGCAAGTTCATTCATTCCTGGAAAAACGTAGATTGTCATCATGCACAGACATACCTACTGTGTTAATTCGCATAATCCGACTAATTATGCATAACAGGCATTTCATACTGAACGCTACACAGTTGAGCCAGACTCACCTACAATTAATAAATGTATTTAGTTTCTTGAACATGATTTAAACGAATTCCTAAATTCCAATCGTAATCTCATGCAAATTAATTCACAAAATAACACTGAACAACAGGCTTGGTTTTTGTCATAGTGAATAAGAAAGTTTCATAGTACGTGCGTTTTCATCGCGCTATAAAGCATGAAAGTGACGTGAGCATTATGTCTCTAAGTTATGAGAACTTATATTTTCATGAAAGAAACTAAATAAAGTATACATACTCGTTTCGTATAATTTCGTCTTTCTCTTTGTTAAGACGGTTTAAGTTTATAAAAGAAATAAAACATATTGTTCGTGCCTTCATAGCCTGGTGAAAACCTTAACAATGTTTGTAAGAATTCTCGAGCAGGTGAAGACCCTCGAATGCGTCGGCTCAGGTTTTCACTGATCTCCTCTCTAATTCCCCATAACGTTCGCGTCGGTTTTCTTCAGGCCATGAAGGCACGGAGATCATGTTTTATTTGTTAAAAGAAACTTTCAGATTAAGAAATCAATTCCATGAAAGCCATTTTTATTTTTTAAAGACGAATTGTTGTTTTGTCTTTATCCAATCACAGCTAGAAATGAGCGAGAAGGCGATTCCAAGTACCTATTCATCTGAGCCCACGCAGGTTTCTGGTAACTCTCCTGCTGTAGTAGTATGTGGGAGAAAAACAACGGCCCAGCCTATTGCACCTGTAGGAGTACCTTGCCATGATGTTAATGAGGTCGCGTCATCACAAGTGCTTCCTTCTAGCATCACCGGCATGCCACATGCAAACATACACAAGGATATTGAACCAAACGAGAAACCTGCATCTTGTCCCTCACCCGACAATACTCCTTCACTCCGAACAGAACGATATAGCCCAGATTCTGCTCTTACTGCCACCACTAAAATTAGTGTATCTAAATCCAGAGACAGTCTTTCTGGAGCCAGTAGGAACTCTGAGCGTCCTGTGGCTGACTTGAGTACAGACGAACCTGAAAACAGTAGGTTTCGAAAAAAGAATGCACAAGCCAAGAAAGTAAGAAGAAAGCGAACTAAACTGGCCCTACCAATTACTAAGATCTCTACGGTAAGAAAGAAAGGGTAATTGTAAAATAATTTTGATTGGTCAACAAGTGTGTTTTCATAGCGCTTTGAAGCACGAAAATGACATGGCGATATGATTGGCTGTCTCCAAGTTGAAAGAAATTATACTGTACATACCTCTTCGTACATATCGCCTTTCTCTTTGTTAAGTCGGAAAATAATGATTTTATAAAATAAAGAGAACATCTTCTCTGTGGCTTCACAGCCTGGCGAAAACCTCGGCAAAGTTTGTGAGAATTCTCGAGCAGGTGAAAACCCCCCCTACAGCGTCTCGGATTTTCACTGATTTGCTCTAGAATTCTGTCAAACGTTGACCTCGGTTATCACCAGGTTATGAAGATAAAATGTTTTATTTCTTAAATGAAGCTATTCGCCGAGCCCTCTTTTAATAATAGCGACTTATACCTCTTACGATTTCGAGGACAGCTACAGCAATCTAGTAGGGATAGTGTGTGCCGTAGGCTACGAAACAAGAAAAAGCGTTTTGCAGTAAAGAGTAAATTGTCCACGGCGGTCTAAGAAAAAAGACTGAGTTTAAATATTTCTGAGATAAGCAATAGAGTATTTGCTGCTTTCATTTGATGAAGACTTGATTACTGAAGAGGGGTACTCATTTCTGAATGATTTATGAAGTCAACCAACTTAAGTTTACCATGCGAGTAATAGACCACTTTCATAAATGGTAGCTATTTTAGGATTCTTTTGTTTGTATTCAAATTTGCCTGGCTGGCCTCGTCTTTGAGTAAAAAATTCAAAAGAATATTTTAACCCAAACGAGGTTACCCAGGCAAACTTGAATACAGACAAAAGAATACTAAAATAGCCGCCATTTATGAAAGTGGTCAATAAATATAAATCTGCTTTACTTCGAGATAGTTTTAATTAGTACTTGTCAAAATCATCACTTTTGTAATCGATTCAACACTCAACTTCTTACATAACTCATTCAAAATATGACATTTGGTATTGAGAAAATGAGAATTGATCAAATAAAGCAATCCACTGAAGATTAAAAGTAAAATTCTCTCAAACTTGTTCACTGAAAAGTATGGGCGCAAGTTGAGGGAATTTAGTTTTAAAACAATAAAACTGGGACCGAAAGTGTTAAATACGAATCATTAAAGACTAGAAGTAATCATAGATTAGTGAACTTCGTTTGATTTTTATTAAGGGGTCGAAATGCGCTGGGAACAAATACTTTAAAAACTGAGGTAAGGACACTTTATTTCTGCTATTTACAGAAGAATTTTTCAAAAAAAAAAAAACGACAATCTTTTTCTTTCCCTTTACGAGGTGTTTTTTATTACTTTTAAACTTGTCTACTTTTTAATCATTATCTCACTATTTTGGAATTTACGTTTGTTTGTATTTTTTTACTTTTTTCGCACTGATTTTCGTTCAACATCTTATACGCTTTTTTTAATAAGAACCAGTACGATTTGCACAGGCTCAATGTTCTTCTTTTTTCAGTAATTTGAGGCTCACAATGTTCTTATTTTGTTCTTATGTGCCATATACGCCAAACTACATAATTTCAATACA
Source organism: Zoanthus solanderi (assembly GCA_024336925.2). Lineage (NCBI taxonomy): Eukaryota > Metazoa > Cnidaria > Anthozoa > Zoantharia > Zoanthidae > Zoanthus > Zoanthus solanderi. The sequence continues at coordinate 5,520 of JANCMA020162201.1, read as the reverse complement.
TTCAGTGACCGAGTACAAAAGTTGAAGGACATACGGCAATATATGAATATTGATTATTGTACAGCACAGTATTTGTTACAGTTGAAGTTTACTAGTATTAAAATAAGTAAGTGCGGTTGCTTTCTGAGTTTGACCATTGTTATAAAAGGTTTTTATCCTTTACATTTTCGTTTCAGCCTCAGATTGTTCTTAATTTGTTCTTATTTTTCAGGCGATTTGGCCCTCACTGTTCTTATTAAGTTGGTTCTCATAAAAAAAGTGTATAAATGTAAGCGACCATTGTAATTCAGTATCATACCTGATGAAGGGTTAGCTAAAATATTGTGTTATAAACTTCAAATTCTGCGTTGTTTTTATTGATGTTTATACTTGTGAGCTCAATTCCATCATTTAATTGATCTAACTTGTACCGGTGGAATTGTTGTCCCGAGATTATTAGACTTTTTATATTTTCAGAGATGGAGATTTAAAATCACAATTTACAAATTTGTTTTGAAAGTAGTTTTAGTTATCGAGTTAGCCAATCAGCTTGTAGTTAGAGCCGTTTTCATTTTCTTGGGGAGTCCCCTCTTAATCCCTTGTGGTTCAGCCCTTTCAGTCCGGTTTTCTACTTCCTGTATCTCAGAAGTCCTGTTTACTTCCGGAGGGAGATACCCTGCACTTCTGTGTCAATACTGACACTATACTGCAACATTCTGTGAACGACAATTCATCCATAAAAAAATATAGATACAATGAAGACTCGATTTGGTTTGTAAATTATGCTACTGAACTTTTGTTGAATAGTTTTCGCTGCAGTCTAAGGTTAAGCCTTTAGTTTTAATTAAAATGTTTGATTATCGCTTGAAGTAGTGTGAGATATTAGCTTTTCTAGCGTTTCTTCTTCGTCTGAGCATCGATTTTTTTTTTTTTCAGTTTTTGATGCAATATTTTTCGAAACATTGGGTTATTGCTATAAAGTCAAACAAGGATAAACATTCTTAATATTAGCGATGTACATCGTTTGAATTTAAAGCAGACGTTTCGAAAGCTAGCTTCTGGTTGTCGATCATTTTCTTACCACAGGTAAACTATCTTTTCCAATTATTGCTGCTTTGAAACAAACGGTTAATGTTAAGTTAATGTTTGATTTGTTGTTATATAAGAAGAGATGATTAAGAAACAGCGTAAAATGTTAGAATAAATTTCTTCAAAACGCGCGTATACAAACTTTTTTTGTAAATTTGTAAGCTCCACAAACAATGTGCAGAATGCGTTGGTGATATGTTTGAAAATATATATGTCAAGAAAACTTCGTGTTATTCTACAGCTTGTTAGCAAGTTAGTGAATCATATTATTTTCCTTTCTTATCTATTTAGTTTTGAAACTTATTTGCATTTTGTATTGTTAACATATGGTCGAAAGTTACCTTAACAATAAAACATGAAGTTTATTTTTAGCAGTTTATGTAAATTGTTCCAGTATGAGACCTTGACATTATATAGAACTGTAATTAAATTTATCGAAGATTCGGCATCTAAGTTCCGTTACCTCTTAAGACATCGTTAAAAAGTTAAATGCGATAGGTAGTTTCGAATATTCGAAACAGTTATTTTTTGAGTCTGCGGGAAAGACAAGTGCCATCGGTTTTGTACTTATTAGGTTTTAAAGCTCGCTGATATTTCTTACATGATTAGCTCAAAGGTTTCTTAAATACAGATTTTAAAAAATAAGATTTTTATGCTAAGGTAATGTTTAAGTAAGTTCTGCATTAGTTTTCGTATGTGTAGCCCATTACTTTCTGCATTTAGAACGTAAATTTGGTGTAAAACTCGAAGAAAATGTGCAGAATCATCCTGTTTTTATTTCTGTTTGTATCTTCTGTTGATACAAATTCACTTTCGACTTTTTCTCATGTTTGTTAAACAACCAATAAGTTTGTAAGCTGATGTGTTTACCGTCTATCTGATTAGACACGATGTGACTTCAGAGCCTGACAGAAAATGAAAGTAGGCGGCTTTAGTGGTTTGTGTTTACTAAAATACAAAAATGTCGTCTCTAATGTCACAGTGCCGACAAATCATGCCCCGAAGGTTTAAAGCTTTGGTGAATTGTTGGAACTTTTCATTGTCTGTTTGAACCGTAAATCCGATTCCACCAGTAAAAGCGAACATATTGGTACTAAATGATACCGTAGTCGTAGACTACTGATTAGTGAGAGCTAAATAAAATAACATTTGAATATAATAACAGCCGCCACTGCATATTTCTTTCACTCGGCTTTACTTAATACTTATATATAAGTAGTATTCAAAGTGCTTATAATGATATCGTAAATTATAGATAGAACAAAAGTGCAAGCCGCTGACTTGAAGCTGCACTAAAATGAGCATTAAAAAGACCATGTTGCCTGGTTAAAAAGTTAGCTACTAGTACGTTTGTGCTATCTATATTTGAGTAGATAAGTAACCCAGTATTTTGCTAATTATCACATTGTACATGATGGTTTAAACTTATAGTGATGCAGGGTTTTTTTTTTTTTTTTAGTTTTGGACGATGTCCATTCAGCCTACAAAATGTAAAACAAAAAAAACGAAGAAAGTTTAAGTTTAATTGGTACAGCTGACATACTCGTATCAGTAATCCCTTTTTTTTTTTTTTTTTTTTTGTAAAACAAATTATTATTTAGTATTTATGTGCTTTTGTTGTATGTTTCTATTCAAAACATTGCCCGTTATGGTAGTAAGAAGATGTAGATGGTAGAAAAAATCCCGTGGTTGGGGCTTACCCCGAATATTACCTTGAAATGCGCTATTAACGAATCTTTTGTAAACAAAAAAAATAGTTCTAAGAGGGCTTCAGCAAGCTCTAGCCGACAGACATTTGGCCACGCGTGGCTAGTTTGATTAGGTTTAACAGTTGAAATCGTGTAGAGAAAGAAAGTGCTACCTACATTTTTAGTTCCCGTTTGCTAGATAATCCTTGTCTATATTAGGTGTGATAATATGTTAGAATTTCTGAACGATTTCGATTTATGCCAGTGATTCCTTCAAAATATTCAGATACAGTATTTTAATAATGTTATTGTTATCTGTTGTTCATGGTCTACCTAGTTTATGTCTTTAACCAATTATATGACATATCGTAAGTAGAAACTAAAATTCTGACGTAGTCTAGTTGAAGTATATACATAATCCCTAAGAACCAGAGGAAGTTTAGAAGTTAAATAATTTAGTTGAGACGTGCAAATTACTACGGACGGGCGTCGACTCGCTGCTCTTCCGTTTCAACTCAAGAATCCAGCGAAGTCAATATTAGAAAGCCTTCATTTAAATTCGTTTGCAGCACGCTTCAACAACCCTTGCAGCATAAGGCAGTAAGCCGTTTACTTTCGCTTAGAACAAGCAAAAGCGAAGTGGACTTTTGATCGCATACACAACACAAAAAGAATGTGTTCGTTGCTGTTGCAATCGACGCAATGTGCAGGCTCATGCTTTAATTACTGGCCCGAAGTAAGTAAACGTGTTAGTTTCTCGAAATAATATCTTAATTAGTTGTAGAACCGTGGTATTCAGCTTTAAGTTATTTTGAATATTTTTGGGGAAACTGTTAATTTCGTTATCCCATAGCTGCTTACCTAGTGAATTTAGAGTAACTGTTTTTCTTCTAGTCGAAAATGACCATGCAAAGACTCGCAAACTCGATTTAAGTTTCTACCTGAAATCGCTGGAAAACATCAAATTCTGTTTCCCTTAATTAAAAAATCAGATTTTCAAATTACCACTTAATGACAGAAACACATCTTCGATTTATTAAATATTTTTTATCAAAGCTTTGAGCACGATTTTTTATTTTAAATTTGCACTGTTGTATTATTGTTGGCTTTTCAGATTCATTCGTGTTTTTCCAATCCGGCATAAGAATATAAATTCTTGCCTACCAGGGATAAATTGCTGACATATATATTTTTATAAATCTTTTTGTAAATAATGTCGTGGTAAATAAACCATTAATATTTGCTTCTTTTCAATGGAAAACAAAATTATCAAATCGTAAATTAAGGTTGTTCTTCAGTTGATAGTCGAACACAAATTTGCTCCTTCGAGTTACGTAAAACAATAAATATGACTAAAGTATGCATTTATTTAAAAGTATAAAATATATTCCCTTAAGATTATTAATTTTAATACCTTTTTTTGGGATAACAGTTTCTTGAAAAATTAGACCGGTTGTTTTCATCTATACAGAACCGATTTTCCGATATCGGTCAAATATTGCCTTGGAAAGACACGTGATTTTGACTAGCGACTTCAGACTTCACGCATAGATGATTACTTAAGAGTTCTAGAAGAAATTTAAAAAAAAATTCAGCCCATGTTAATTAAGGTCGGATCTAAGGTTGTGATGAGTCGATCAAAGGATACGGCAAAATCGTGCTTCAATTTAAATTAAGAGGCTAGAAAGTAAGTATAAAATATGTTGTTATAACATTTTGGTTTTCAGAAGATTGCTTGTAATTCTAACTAACATCCTAAATTTCAAAACAATTACTCTTAACACATCCCGAACTGGAAAATAAGTTGTTACACGGATAAAGTAAATTCATGTTTTTTGAATCAAGTACTGCAGTAGCTTATTACCGTATATATTATCACAATCGACAATTGCAGCTGCGTAGCTCCTCAAATCTCTACAAATATTCAGGTAACAAATTTCAAAAATGCGGATTTTGCCCATAGTTAGCTCTATAAACTGCTATGTATATAAAAAACTTTAATAAACCAAGGGTTCCAAACTTTCAAAATTAAAGACCCACGCTGGACAGTACGGCAAGCTTCCCATGAAATTCAAGGTTTGAACAAGCTTTGTGATTGGCTCAGTTAAGATTGGAGAGTTTTATCTTTCCTTTCATTGGCTCAAATTTCATGGGAAGCTTACATGCCGCACTAATCCCCACTCCTCCTCCATATCTCGCCTACCTGATGATTAGCTTGTCTGCAGTCCAACAGGATTGCGGGCTTTGAAGCGATTGCTCGTGCGCTATTCCGCTCGCTTTTCAGTGCTTCTTCAAAGCATTCAGTGTGCGTGATAGTTAGCAAGATAGCCAGAAATTGCTTCAAACTATAAACAGTGGAAGAAACACTTTTGACTTAAACTCAAATTAGATCTTAACAAAGAACTTTTCCATGCCTTAAAAATTCGACATCAAAACTAAGGTATATTAATGACCCGCCGGGCATCCTGATGTTAAATATGTCTAAGGATAGTGTTGCTCGCTCATTCGCAGATCAAAATGAAAATATCTAATAAATTTTGTCTTATTATGTTCATAGGCCTTAAATAATCAAGAAGTAAGAGTAAAAGGTAAAAAAATAAGAAAATATGCTTTTCTTTGTTTGGATAGATTTATAAATTTTGTGAGCGAAAAACAAGGCATCACTGAAGTGTAAATTTATCGAGAAATATATCTAAGTTTTCTTTTTTTTTTTTTTTTTTTTGTATTTTTATCTTTATGATCTGTTATAATTTAATAAAGTGAG
>JANCMA020162101.1:0-13908 GCA_024336925.2 Zoanthus solanderi | reverse complement strand
GAGTGGACGGCAACACTTTCCTCCTCTGACCCGATCCTCGCTTCTCTCTCATTGCCTTTTTTAAAGAATCGTCTCTGTAAATATCCCACACAATATCGAGTCTTTTCACGACTTCTAGGTGTCTCAGTAGTAAGGTGCAAATTTGGAATTGAAGTACTCTTCAAAAGTGCTAGCAGCTGTTGGTTGGAGCATCTGGACAACAACAGCTCCATCCAGAATGATTGCATCAACACTTACTTGCTTTGTTAATTGACTGGAGGCATTTGGCAAGCAACTTACAAGATCGGCTTTGGTTCCACCTCTGAGCTGTCCCATTTGCGATAGTGAAGGCGGCCATGGCTGGTTTTCAAATTTAAAGAAATCCTCAAGGTTCCCGTCTCGGTTTTGACAGGCAATGTAAAGTCTTGCAAAAAGGGCACAGTCTTCCTTCAACACTGTCACTCTGGCTTTATCTTTCGACAGGACCTTTTTCCCTTTTGTACTGAAAATAGAAAGGTTGTTTCGCTTAAGGGTGTCTGTTAAGAGCTTGGACTTTACCTCCAGTCTCTCTTTCAGAAATGATTTGAATTGTTGCTCTCCTATCTCTCTTGCATTTCTAACTGCGATCACAGCCTTTTCATCCATTACGTCTTTTGTGTGAAGGACTGTAAGATCTTCTCCATCTTCTTTGAGTGGGTTCCCGAGTTCTTCTATAGAGGACACTAAGTTGATCACGTCTTTGGCAAAGGCACTTTGGACAGCTGGTTTTTGTTCATGGTGGGTTGGCGTCTCATTGGCGGAGTTAGCGCCTTCAAATTCGTCAAGCATTCTAGAAATCTCTGGGCCAGCAACCATCCACCTTCTGAGAGCAGCGGGGTTTTCTGTCAAGCCAACAGCACCTCCTCCCCCTTTTACCATAGCATTGACCTGTTCATGAGCTTGGTCTAACGCGATAGACGAGAATACTTTCTGGGTCTTGCGAACAACAAAAAAACCTTTCTGGAACTCTGTGCACAAATCTGGATGCTTAAAAGGAAGCTCGCACATGTCCCGATAATGAACGGAAAGCCACCTCGCGTAATTTTGGCTATCGAGGGCAAACATCCAAGGAAGTAACTCTCGAATAGCTTTAAGATAGAGGGAAAAATTTGCTTCTCGGAAGGCTCGAACAAGCTGAAGACAAAGAAGTTCTAGGTCTACTACAGTAGCCCAGTAAAGAAACTGCGGGCACTTTTTCAACTTTTCCTCTTTCCATTCATTAAGTGTTTGGGCTTTTCCATTACTTTCATATGATTCAAAATAGTCTGCATAAGCTTTCCTCATTAGAATATAAAGACTAGCTGCTGTTAGTTGATGAGCCCGTCTTGTTCGTGTTATATGGCTTGCTGTTATCAATGAATTTGCGACACCTGACGTTGTAACTGATGCATTTACCAACGCCTCTGTCCATCCACTTCCATCCACCCATCCCCCAAGAGCTTTAAAGGCAGCCATTTCAATATGTAATCCCCCCAGCAAGAAAACGACATGATCTTCGTCAAACGAACCGCCTACTGACCACTGAATTTGCTTCGCCAAAGCAAACAATGGTTGATCAACTGTTATAACAGGGATTTGAGAAGGATTCAAGTGTTTCACAGCTGCAGTGATGACAGTAATTGCGTGAGCAACCATGGCGAGCGAGTGTGCATTATCAGTAAACATAGGCAACAATGATATTAGAGCTGGCTGATAACTGGATGACACTGATATCTTTGAAGCCCGAAATGCTGCCCACGATACATTGTAGCCTTCGCTAAGATCGCTCTCTTTAAAAGCAATTTGTCTAGTGTTTTCCAACCAATCTTCTTCTAACATACTTTCCTCACAAGTCGCATTACAATTATTTACAGACAAAAGCTGCGCACTGGTGCTTGGAACAACAATAGTTGAAGAGGGAAGAGTTAAAGGAGTCACATCAGTGTAGTAGGGAGGTCAGCACCCATGGATAGTTGTTTCGGCCTTTTTGAGCCTCATCAGCATGGCATAGCTAACAAACAGACTCAGGTTCCCTGTTCATGGTTGGTTTAGGGAATAAAGATCCCTACCAACATGGCCTTAGTTCCCATTTTAGTGGCTTCAAGTTAGCTACTAGGAAGCATGTGCTATACTTAGTGTTTATCATTTAAGCCTCATACCACAAGCATTACACTGTTCAAACATGAGTACGTTCTGAAAGAATTCGTGTTTTTGCTTATGGAATATCACCACTTTCTGCACCTAACAATTTAATCATAAGCATTACAACTACTGAGAACTGAATTTCGCCTAAATCTGAAAAATATCGACCTTGCTCTATGGAGAAAGAACAAAATGGAATTATATAAAATATTGCTAAATGAACACTTCAGAATTTTAACAATTTAAAGCTTGGTTTCTCAAAGCGTTTTTCTTTTTTTTGGATAATTTCTTTTTTTATCCGTCAGTACTTGAGATAGTCTGATTTGATTGCTCATTGCAAATCTACACTTACCAGTGCTTGATTGACAGCTCAAAGGCGTCATAACATATCCAAGCTCTTTGTAAAGTTGCGCTGCTGTCAGTTGCGTTGTACTGGCTGGCTTTGACACTGGCGTCTAAACACGATGTGGTGTTTCAGCCAGAGTCTCCTTTTTGCCTTGGCGGTTTGTGTAACCACTTCATTCAGTACCGGTAAGTAACCTCAGGATCGTTGGACTCAAAAATGTTTGACCTGTTAGCAAAATTCCAAAAAAACCTTTTGTATTTATATTTTTCGGAAGAAGAAACAATAAACTTTTCAACCAGTAACATCTGAAACTATGGATCAGATTTAGATTCAGGATTTGTAGATTTGCTTTCTGTATTGCTTGAAATTCTTTAGTAACCAGTTTCTATTATTAATTAGAAAGGTACCAAAATGGTCAAGTTCCTTAAGGCAACTTTTGGCCGTGCAAAAAATCTTTCATTCCCATAATGAATTTATTTGAGGACGAATTCAGCTGCATTATAGCTATGTCTGTTCAGATATCTATACTCTCTTAATCAGTTAGTTCTTTTAAATATGATCGCATCCTATGAGTTTAAATATTAGAAATCTACCCATATATGTATATAGTACATATTTCTCGGTAAAATTTAAAATGTATTTTTAAAAATGATATTTAAATTTATTGATGATTCCGTTACCCATTGCTGTCGTTTGCGACGCCCACGGGATTGTTAAAATGTTGAAACTAAATCAGGAGTTGGGTTGTCTTGACCGCGAAGTGCTAGCGTTTGAAACGTTTTCCTATTATTTTACTTACGGCGGTGATCATACCATCTCAACCTAGATTTTAATCGTGTATTAAATAAAGATTTCAAATACTAATTCGATTATCTACCAAAATAACTAGTTCAAGCTAAATGTAAAGATATTATTTTAATAGTTATTTGTATAAAGATATAATTTCAGAGTTACTGTCGTAAAGACAGCTTTGGAATGTATTTAAACCCCAAATAGTGATCAAAATGATTGATTGAACCTGCAATTACAAAACAAAGTCGTATATTGAGTTTTGGGCTACTTCAAGTGTAGAACGTTTGAGAAACTCATTAAACTTAAGAACAATATAATTGCTTTTTATTTTTGAAGTGAAAGTCTCCAATGTCTCTTACATATAAAACAGATCTAGAACGCGAAGGCTCAAACTTATTCAAACTTTGACGACTTTCGATGCAAGTTAGATATTTAAATATTTATCTAAAATCTTGTGGTATCAGTAGAGTCAACTGACATTGCAGTCATCAACTGCAAACCTAAAGACGATTTTTTTACCCTATGTCTATTTTTCATGTTTATCGAACAAAGCTTATTAGCCTTCCTTTCAAAGTTAAGAAAAAGGCAAAGTTTACTTTTGATAAAATTATATTTTTTTAATAAATTTGCAAAAATATCAGTTACCTAACTTAATAAACATCCGTTATTGTTTGTTAATTGGTTTGATATTGCGCCATGTCTTTGTCAGTTAATATCGCTAAATAATTTCTGAGAACTTTGTCACGTGTTTTGACTTTGACGTACAAGAAAAGTTGGCGTTCATTTTCAAACAGAGCATGTTGTTTGTTTTTAAGTTGTTATAGAGAGACGATGTTTATGCTAATGATCTTCACCGAAAATTTTTATAACATACATAACAAGGTTAATTTATATTCGATTGTTATTGTAGTAATAAACCGGTTTGTATAGTTAAAGTTTTAAAACAAAAGAAAAGACTTACTTACAACTTTAGCAAAAACTATACCATTTTATTAGACTAGCATTCACCCTGTACTTACTAAAATTGTCGAATGGCAAAGTTTTTCATTGATTATGTAACTGTTAAATGTTATAGCCATTTCCGTATGTTTGTTAGTTCGCAATTCCAGTAAAAACGTTACTTGTCTTTTCCTTCTTTTCTTGTCTTTTATCAACAATCAATTTTCATACCTTCTTCAGGATTACTGGACTTCCGGCACCTTCACACCTCCTGAGGACCCAATACAAAACTTTGTTTTGGCATCTGCTAAAGAGGAAAACGGAAAAATAACAACTTTAGAGTTTTCTCGTTTACTTGATACAGATGACGGGAAAGATCTTGAGTTACAGGTAAAAAACTAGTTAAACACACAATGTGAAGCTTGCCTGTCAAGTACTATGACCAGGTATTGTGAATTGTACAGAGATAAAAGATCATAAGTAAAATATAAAGAATGTAAAATAGAAAAAATAGAATAGAATCCGTTATACGTGCAAAAATTAACTAAATAATTAAAAAACCTAAGGTATGGTTAGCATTGTATCGTCAATTGTTTTGCCTAACAGGACAATTTGTTTCTTGCTTTGGAAATCAGAAGTCATTTCGTCTTTACTACACACAATTGGTATTTTCTGCATATAACTTAATGATACTTTATTTACATTAGGGGGAAGCAATAAAAAATTCATTTGCTTGTAAATAGTTTGAACTCAGGACTTGAAGCTACTTGCTGTAGATAAAGCCTCTATGCTGATTACTTTAACTAGACAACCATGCATTCAATGCAAAGCCAAAAGACATCTCGTTTTTGCAATATGCAAAACCGACGTCAACTGACTCGGCTACACTCAAGCTCCTATATATAGACCAATTAGTAGAGCATTTGAAAGGTAATCAGAGGGACATGGGCTTAATTTCTTAAGTTCCTCGAGTTTTTCGTGTTTGCTTAAATACTATTCGGTTGTGCAAGACATTTGTCGAGCACGCAAACTTTACGAGAGATCAATTTACGAGCGTTGTTGTTGTTGGCTAATGAATTCTATTTATCTGATCATTTTTAAAATGTATTTTTAAAAATTGGTTTTAAGTGTTCAAAAAGCACTAATATAGTACTTTTTACAAATTCCTTACGCAGTAAGTAACCTTTATGTGGTTTGGTCTTTTTTCAGAGGGGTGTTGGTTATCATCTGGTTTACGCGTACCACACTTCAGATATCTTCGGTTACCACTGGGAAAATCGAGGGGTTTCGACAAAGAAGTTCATCTTGGTTCCTAATCCGGGTAAAGATTGTTTTTAATGAAGCCTTTTGATAATGAATAAAGAAAAAATTTTGTCATTGTTTCAAATCTTCATTATTAGAATACACTTTAGGTATAGTGAATGAACGAAGATAGTTAGAATTTGAGGTGAAAATCTGAGACAATTTATTAAGCGAACAAAGACCTGAAGCTTTGGTGGCAATACTAAGAAGAGCTTCTAAGAAGACTTAGTGTTCTCAAAATCTTTAAAATTTTTGCACTGCACTTCTTAGAAACTGGGTCCGTTAGCAACGAGGCCAAAGGTGCAAAAAAGAGCTTGCTTCTAGAGTCACCGCTGGTTCGTTGAGATAAGTTGATTGAAAAACTGTTAGTGAAAATCAGGTCTTAGATTTCCTTAATTTTTTAGATTAATCATTTTTAAAGTTATTTCTTCAGTAACGAAAGCAAAGTAATGCTTAGTTATTCAAACGCTTCAAGCTTGCCATAGCCATTAAAAATTGTCAGCTAAAAATCATCAGAGACTAGCGCCCTGAACTCTTTCAATAAAAACCACTAGACGAGTCGTAAAAAAGTTCAAAATGAGAAAATAAAATGATAGAAAAGTTTCAGTTAATATCAAAGACGTGAGTTTGAAAAAATCTTTTGCAAAATTCATTATTGTTTTTCTAAATAAGTCTCGAAAACTAGAATTGATTTTGAATTTTCAATTGCTGTAGTTGACGGAGGCTTCAGTGCTTGGACGCCTTCTGGAATTTGCTCAAAAACTTGTGGTGGAGGAGTTCAAAATCTAAAAAGAACGTGCACTAATCCCCGTCCAAAGTCTGGTGGAAAACCTTGCGCAGGACACACAACTCGGCAAATACCTTGCAACATGCAGCAATGCCCAGGTGAGGGTATTATCTTGATACATTTGTAACCAAATATATTTTCTGCATGAAAAAGGTTTGAAATTTCACATTACATTGCTAGGTAATTAGATTTTTGTCTGTTGTGGTTATGGTATAAGTATTAAGTATTCACAATTGCTCAAGTTACGTGAAGTTGCACTGAGAAGTATGATAGTATTTTAAGAAAACTGTTGTTTGTCGAGTTTTTAGTAACATGCAGGCAAATTGATTCATAAAGATCAGAGGTGTCGCGAGGGGGGGAAGGTCGTCAGGTACGAATGACCCCCTTTTGAACGTTAAGAAAACGAAAGTCTCCTTTAACTTTCAGAAAAAAAGCCTAAGAGAATAATCTCATTCGAATCATTTCTATCCTCGAAACTTTTATTGCCGTATTTTACCGACTAAGCGCCCACCCTCGATCCACCCTTTCCTCCTCCCCGCTGCTCTATAGCTGTAAAATTTCTCAGGGAAAATTGTCCATCGATCCCCCTAGATTGAAGTTTCCCTGCCTTTCAGTCGACCCCTTCTTAAAAAAATCCTGGTGACTCCTATAAGGATTTTTTTCACATAAATTAAAACAAGGAATTGTATTTGAAGGTACAATTCAGCAGAAATTTTAATGAAGAATTTAAAGTTTAAATCAAAAATAGGAGTAACTGAAGTTAAGGTTTGAGCATATTTTTTTCAATTTTGTTTTTTTCCGACCAGTTTATTTCAGTCAGTGGACAGATTGGGAGCCATGTTCTAAATCGTGTGGCTCGGGATTTCAAAGACGTACAAGGAAATGTATAAATCCACCGTGTCCAACCAAAGAGACGGTAATGGAGATTAGAATCTGTAAAGGATGTGCATGCCCTGGTGAGTAAACAATGGAATTGAAACTTAACTGTTCACAGAAATTGTACGTTAAATATACGAGTAGAATTATTACGCGAACGTTAAAAGAACAAGCGCAATATATAAAAAATTTGAAGTCGAAAAGGGATGTCTGAGGATTTATATTGGCTAAACAGCAATCTTGAACAGTCGCATTCTTTCTTCCTGTGTGCACACTCGTTAGGCGAACCGGTTTAATGCATGATCCGACGCTCATCTCTGTTTCTGGATGCGTGCCATAGTTTTCTCTCGATTTGAATTGCATGAAGTTTTGCCGATAGATCTTCCTTTGCCCACCCCGAGCTCGCTTTCCCTTGATCTTACCGCCGAGGCGCAAGTCTTCTAACTTTCTTTTTCGAATCTTGTGTCTAAGAAACTTCAACTTGGCAGCTTTAAATGATCTTCAGAAGTTTCGTTGTCGTTCCGCTTGCGTACAGTGGAGAACCTTCTCGATGGTGACATAGTCGAGAAAGGAAATTTTGAGCATGCGGCGGTAAAACCACATCTCAGCAGCTTCGATGTTCGGACAGATTTCTGCATTTAGGGTCCACGCTTCTGCGCCGTTCAAACAGGACTGATCAAAGGAAGGTTCTAATCAGCGGAGTTTGATGTTGAGTGAGAGTTTGGGGTCAGTGAAAATTGCTCTCATCTTGTTGAAAGCAGCTTTGGCCATACCAGTTCTTCTTCTAATTTCTTTCATGTTTCTACCGTCTGCTGTGAACGTGGCACAGAGGTAGTTAAGCGAGGAAACTCGCTCAATGGTTTCATTACTTGAAGTGTTTACGAAGGCTGGTTCAGGTATCGTCTTGGAAACTCAAATTACCTTCGTCTTCTTAATGCTTCAAGCTCCTGCTTTCGCTTGAGGGTTCCCCGATTTAGAACACGCGTTGGGCACCATCCTATGACATGGTTATAAAGGCCGTATCGTTAGCGTAACGAATGTCCTCGGGGACGTCCTCGAACACTCGTAAGATTAGCTCACTGTAGTGGTTGAAAAAATCCGGCGACATTCCACATCCTTGCCTGACTACTCCTCGCACCACTCGGTCCCCCTCGGTTAATATTTTGGCTGGAAGGCGGATTGCTGCTGTTTGATTTAGGTAAAGATTGCGGATGACTCTGAGTTCTTGTCGTCGATCCCAATTTCTTGGAGCATCTGTGCTTGACCTTATCGAAGGCTTTCTTGTAGTCGATAAAGGTTATGTAAAGATTTTGCTGAACTTGAATGGCTCTTTCACAAAGCATCTTCAAGACAAAGATTGCGTTTCTGGTACCTAGTGGTATCTTTCATAACGAGCGAAATGGTATTCAGGGGTTTCTAGTAGAGGTTTTTGGCGTGTCTTCTGCAATTTTATTTTGAGTAGAATATTGAGAGCATAGCTGATTAAGCTTATTGTGCAATGGTTACTGCAATCGAGAGTTTTTGGAACTTTCGGTATCGCTATGAAAACGGACTTCAGCATTTCTTGGGGTAACTCACCAGTCTCATATTCTTTTGTCAACGATTGACCAGGTCGACAACATCTTCCCCAAGGGCCACAATCATCTCCACTGGGATTTCGTCTGGGCCTGCTTGAAATTCTTGGGAGGCGTGGAGTTACGAGCTAAACAAACTCGAAGATTATGGAGGTAGTCTGGCTCAGTGTTCAGAGTTGGGGATTTAAATGCGGAAGACCTGTGTTCAAATCTCTGACTCGGACTACTAAATGAATTTGTCCTCGATGGTCCTAGGGTTAAAATTCACCACGCTTTGTAAATAGCCAACTGGTTTGCTTCCTACTCTATCAGCTAGGATTCTTAACTGGGGAATGGGATTTTAACATGACACTGAAAAGCTCCTTTAGGGGAGTTGTCATTAGGTATTTATATTTTATATTTATGTTATTTAATGAGTATTGCTTCGGTTCAGGATGTGTCTCAGGTGCTTGCATAAGTTTGAAAATTTTCCTTTGAATACTTTTACTGCAGGAAAACATCAATACACCAACAACGTCACCTTTGATAATGGACATTACAACGCTTCGTGGCTTTACAACGCAAAAACCGATACTCTTCACTTTAAAATCATGACTTATGCCGTTGGCTGGGTAGGGTTTGGAATCGCTGAAAACGGAACGATGGCTATCTACGATTTAGCGGCTGGCGGAGTCTATGCAAATAAATCATGTTATCTAAAGGTATGTTTGTAAGCTTGACTGATTGAATAAAAGTGGTTCATTCAACTGTCAAACTTGGAGTCATCATTATGTTTCAAAAATCAAACAAATTGCATTGTTCAAAACTTTATTTTTCTACTGGGCTTGTTGTACTTTCTCACCGTTATCCTCTTTGATGTGTTCCGAATAACCATGATCAAAATGCGTCAATAGCCACCATAGTTTTAGAGAAACACGGAAAACATTGGGATGTTTTTATGTATACAAAGTACACTTTCTGAAATGTTTAATACCTAGAAATAGTTTGCAAGCTTCTTTTTATAATGAATGTTAGATAAGCAACAACAAGTGTCTCTTTTTTTGTAAGAATACAACTTCAGTGTTAAACTATAAAATGAGTGAAATGTTTGCTGTTTTTAGGATTATTTTGCAAACGGAACTTCAAAGCCATTAGAGGATTCAAAGCAAGACTATGTTTTTGCCTCTGCCGAGGAGCAAAGTGAGAAAAGGACGGTTTTAGAGTTTTCTCGTAAACGTATCACTGGTGACTCAAATGATACTGATATCCAGGTAACTAAGTGGTAATCCTTGCCTGACAGTAAAAAACCGAACTTGTTCCATTACACTAATCTCAATTCTTTCTTTCTAACCGTTTTCCCTACTTTAAGGGGTAGGCTGCCTGATGCACCTTCTCCAATTCCCTCTATTGAAGGCATCCTCTTCCACCAAACCTTTTCTCTCCATTAAATCTTTCACCTTATCTTGCCGTCTCTCTCTCCCTCTCGATCTTCTTACTCTAACAGGCTCCTCCTAAGTCCTTCTCACTCTTTCCTCGCCATTCATTTTCAACACACGTCCATACTATCTCAACTGTGACTCAACTGTGACTCAACTGTGACTCCATAACGTTAATCTCAAATCTCATTTCATAACTTTACATCTTGTATCCTCGCAGAACGTTGTTATCAGTCTTATCGGTGATGGCATACCCAGACCTCTTGATTGTCATATTAAATGGGGTGGTGGCTGAGACTGATTTTATTGAAGGAGGAAAAGCGGAGTACTCGAAGAAACTGAAAACACTGAGATCAGCCTTATCAAAGCCAACATTTCTTCAATTTCTTAAATAAACAAACCTAACTTAAGTTATCAACCTGGGCTTGGTTGTTCAAAAGCGGGTTAGCTTTAACCCTGGGTTGAGCGAAAATTCAAGGAGCAATTCCTTCTTTAAGAAAAAGTTAACGATTCTTTAGGAATACTGTCTGGGTTTTCAAAGAAAAAATAATTGTTAATCTCGAAGTTACAACCCAGTTCCTTCCCTGCAAAATTGGAACCAAGAACATGCGTTAAAAATTTAAGCTTGGATTGGTGCTAATCGGCTTTTAAACAAGTGGACCCTGGTGATATATTTGTGACAAAATGCATCAGTGATTCAAAGGTCTCACATTCCAATCACGCTTTATTACCTAGTTGTAGGCATTTTTGCCATAATTTTGACCCACTTCGTTTATAAAAACTTTTAGATTGTTTCTATCCTTTTTCATATATTGCTTTGCTACACTATATAGATATATTGTACTGAGATATTATGCCATACTATACTTAAGGATCGACCAAGGTTAAACACTCAAAACGTTATAATTTGCTTTCCCTACGGTGATGTATGATAAAACGTTTCAACCAAAAGTCGATTAATCAACGTGTTAAACTAGAAATAGATAGATAGGATGAAAAAATATATTACTTGCATTACATTTTAAAACACTGAACTGCTAATCTGTCGCTCTGTTACCCCATTACACAAGTGAATTTACAAAGTCGAATATTGCCTTCATGTGACTTCTTTTGGTTAAATGCTATCAAAACAACATTTTTCGTGAGGTTTAGCCTCTCGCTAGGTTTATATTTCTGCGTTAACTAAAATTTAAGGTTATTAACCAAAACTCGTTCTGCAAAATGTGTGCTTTTAATAATTAATTAATTCTGTATCTACATTGTAGAGGGGCGTAGGGTATTACCTGGTATTTGCCTTTCATCCTAAAACGGATGGATTTATTAACCAAGGAGTTACACGTGGAATTTCCTCTACGAAGCATGTTCTTGCACCTCTTCCACGTAAGTGACAACCATTTTTTTTATAGGTGCACAAGTTTTGTAACTTTTTGCTTTTTCATTCACTGTTTTGTTATTAGTTCTCTAATCTTGTTCCCAGCTTGTTTCTCTTCTCTGCTTAACCGGTCGAGACACACATCTGATAAAATCCATTTCGATATGATATCCGGTATTTTTTTTTCAAGTTCCACGCATGCGCATTTAATTAACGTGCCAGAAATCTGACAGGCTTCGAAAATGGGTTTTACCAGACGTCTTTTTAGCGTGAAGCGCACAAGGACATCTGGGAACGAAAAAGAAAAAAATCTGAATATTCGAAACATATCTATGTCTAAAATATGCTTCCTGTTTTTCACCAGGTCAAAGCATGCCCAATGTACTGCTTTTAAAATCTGACCCGTTAATAAATCAGTATAGATAAGAATAATTATCTGGAAATAATTGTGACCCTCCACAGGATTTCCGGTAAAAAGTTGAACGCACGGGCACGCTAAAATGACACGTTAAACAATAGGCAGCTAGCGAAATGGCACGCCGGCAAATTCGCTCCGTGTCCAATGGCACGTCTAATTAAAATTTTGTCTTTGTTTTGATCGCACGCCAGAAACAAAGAGGTGCGTTCAGTAAAACAAAACGATGTCAATCAAATGACACGGCAGCGTGTAAAATAGCACTCGGAAGTGCAAAATGACACGGGTGTCATAACCGAGTAAAATTACATTCCACCATTCAAAATTGCTCGCTAGACATTCAAAATTGCAAGTTTTTATCCATTTTCGTTAGTAATCGCTCTTAGTTTCATAACTATAGACTTCTTTGACAAGATTACGCAGAGATTCAAACAACTTAGAATTACGGCAATGTATATCTTGTTTTCTCATGTATAATTTTAATGTTGCAATTTGTTACAGACCTTAGAATGTAGCTGCAGAGAAAACCTTCACAAACTGATTAACCGATTGGCAACATAAAATTGAAAAATGCAGATTCCACGGACCAGCGTATATATTTTACACAGTAACACGCAAACAAAACCTGCCTTCATTTTCGGCGTTTTAAATTTCTGGATTTGTCTTGGGTGATCCCTGAGTCAAATCCACCACGCAAATGGTTCGCCTCCTATTAATAATGCCGCGTGTGTGTCAAACTCGGAGAAATTAGCTTCTCAGCTATTCCAAAACAACCGAATATAAATAAATTTTTTTTTCTTTTTCTTTTTTCTTTTCTTTTCTTTTCTTTTCTTGAATAAGCAATATTACATGCCAAACATTTTTATATTTACAATTTTCAAAAGTATTTTAAAACCGACAACTGCAAGCAGTTGCGTATAAATATATGTTATTTCGCCAGCCGGGAGGTCCGTATTGAGAAAAACTGTGCCCGAGGTCTTGCGTAAGGGCCGAAGCCAGAGGCCGAGGTTTGTACATAGACACTAATCTTGACGGGCTACCTGCGGTCAATCTGGCCGAGTAGGCTTAGGCACGAGTGTACAGCCAGTCCAAACCCGATTTTTGGACTGGCTGGCTGGCTGGCTGGCGAGTTATGGATGATTTTGTGAACAGGTAGTACATAGGTCAGCGGTGAGAACGCGGTACAATGCTAGATTAAATGTATTCATCAAGCTGATCGTTGTTTTAGCGACGTATCTAGAGGAGGAAAATGTGCTTTTATGATGAATATTTTTGAATTTCTATTAAAAGAACTTGCTTGAATTTGTGCCATTCGAGCCTAAAAATACAATGTAAAAATATATCTTTATAATAAAAACGTTTTCCGAGATACTCTCCTTCCACAGTTGAGGATAACTGAGGAAGGAGAGTATCTCCGAAAACGTTTTTATTATAAAGATATATTTTTACATTGTATTTTTAGGTTCGAATGGCACAAATTCAAGTAAATTCGTGCTTTTATGAGTCTTTTGCTCTGTTTGCAAACTCAAGTCGTGTGTCGGAATGCCATTGCCAATGGAAAAACCACAAAAAGCCTTCGACAACCCAACCATTCCCGATGTATGATTTGAGATGACAGCTAATCCAAGCACGCCAAACAACAATACGTTCAAAAAAATTAGATAATTTGTTTAGAAAGGTTCAAATTAACCACGTGCATTTATCGATTTGAAAGTAATCTTCTGACTTCCTAAACACTCGTTTTATTGATTTTCATGACATTACATACTATGTTTCGTTTATTTGTAGTGAATTAATTAAAGTAAAATGCATGCGGACTTTAATCATTCTGAAAATTAGTTTAAATGTATAGCTTAGAATTGCGGCTAGACATGTTATTTATATTTGAGCAATTCATGAACTTTCATGATAACATGCATGCATGTAAATTTTTGTGATCTTATTTATATCC
>JANCMA020161997.1:0-13915 GCA_024336925.2 Zoanthus solanderi | reverse complement strand
AAAGAAAGAAAGAAAGAAAGAAAGAAAGAAAGAAAGAAAGAAAGAAAGAAAGAAAGAAAGAAAGAAAAAAAGAAAGAAAGAAAGAAAGAAAAAATTATAAAATGCAAAATAAAAATAAATATTCTATAATAAGATACATTTTAAACTTTCATTAATTTATAAAAAATTTATCAGTATTGAATTGTTTGTAAAACAATAAGCTTTACGCCATCTTGGGTTGCTTAATCGTTGTTTGTTTTTTGACAAAATGTTTAAAAGATACTTACAAAAGTACTTTTTGTGTTAAGACAGCCGCAACTGATCTTTTAGTGCCAGACTTTGTTTGATAAGTTGTTTCTCACGATGAGCGAGTCGTATTACCAAAAGTATTATATTTTTGTTCTGGCTGTTGTAATTACAAAGATTACACAACAGATAAAAGGAGTATTGGCTTGTGCTGAGTCTGCAAACTTTGAAAATCCACAAAAAGGTACCATAACTCTTTTAAAATCCTTACTTTTCTTCTTATTTTACAATCTTTAATTCAAACCAAAGTTTCAAGAATGTTTCTATTTTTTTTTCGTATCATGACATTTGGTAATTTTCTCTGTCGTTATTGCACGAGTTTTGCGAACAAAATTGCAAAAGTTTAATTGTTGAAGGCAAAAAACAAAAAAAAGAATGTAAATTTTGTGCATGGTGTTACGTTCAAGTTCCTTACAGAACTCCAAAATTAAGACATCATGAATATATAATTTATTATTCTTATTTATGTTTTTAGATGATTCGTAGGAAACCAGGATAAACTTCATCATAAAGTACTGACGACTTGTGTTTTCATTTTCTTGACTGTTTTCCATAACCAAATAGTTTATCTGCTATACCAAGACTTTTGCTAAAAGTAGGACTCATTGACTTAGTGTTATATAGATAAAACTTTTTCGTTGGTAAATTGTTTAACTTTTTTGTATAATTATGCTGTGCGCCCAATTTTTACTTCTATAAATGAGCGCCAATTATTGAATTTTTTTACATACAATTATTTTTTGTTTTGGTCGAAGCGTCGCCTTTGCTAAAGAGTGAAATATTACAATCGAGTCAAAAATTGGAATAAAGGGAAAAACTGATCGAACTAAAGTATAGAGTGTGTATGAAAAACCGAATGCGGATGTTAAACTAAAACATGCATAGTATGAATTTATATTAGCACTGTGGGAGAAATATTTTTAGATAGACCAATTCACAATTTTTAATTTTCTAAGTGGTTCAAAGAAACCAAAAATAGTACAGGTGGATAACTCGAAAAATTAAGGTGTTTCTTTCATAATCACTTTTCAGTAAAAAAGTGGTACCGACCGGGCTAACAAAAATATCTAATATATATCAATGCTGCGTTGTCGACAAGGAACAAGTGTATATGAAAACATGGATGTTAATGAAACATGCACAGTATGATATTTTACATTAGCGCTAGAGTGAGGGAGAATTAATGAATTAAGAACGGTTTTGCATCATTTTACAGTTAGATCGATCCATCCACAGACAATTTTTAATTTTCCAAATGGCTCAAAGAAACTAAAAATAATTAATTATAGCAAATTTAGGTATTTTTCAATAGGCATAACCACTTTATTTTCCGTAAAAAATGGCACTAAGGAATTTCAATTCCAAAATTAAATAGCTTGCAGTTGTACCCTGTCGGCTCAACGGCAATGTTAACATGTTTTGAAAATCTTTCAAAAAGCATCTTAAAACTGCCACTTACAGACAAAGTAAGAGTGTGTAGGAAAACAAGAAAATAGATGCAAGATAAAGAAATATAGTATATATTTACCATAACCGCTGCATGATGGATAATCATTTCAGAACACTCTCGCCAACTACTCCTTGATAGACCCAGTCACAACTTAGAACATTATTTATTTTTAATTTTCCCAGAATACGTTCATTCTCTTTCATTACTTTGATAAGTTACCCCGCCTGTTTAGCCTAGAACAAATTCATATGGTAAATGCGCTATATAAATCTGATATTATCATTATTATTATTATTATTATTATTATTATTATTATTATTATTATTATTATGATGGTAAGGTGCCAGTCTACCGTGCGGGAGGCTTGGGTTCGATTCCCGGCCGGACCAACACTTACGGTCTTAAACTAATTGAGGAAAAGGTGCTGCCTTTGCTCTAACATCTGTCAATGCATGGCTAGGTCTTCACGTCTTCTCAGATAAGGACGTTAAACCGTAGGCTATAGGTATATAGGTTCTTCGTCAAAGAAAGTAAGTTATTATAAATTGTAAAAGACTATTAGTTTTGTTTTTCTTTTTTCCGACAGCGATGTTGTAAAGTATCTCAGTATACCATTCCCAGTTTCTAACATAATGTTCAGGTTCAACTCGTTTGGCACTGCTCCGTACATAGAGCTACCAGATTTCTCTATCATCCACGATCCTGGGCCACTCTCTTAGCCATGAGCCATCCTTTGCCGTCGCCATCAAATCCTTCTCCACCGTTCACCTCCATGTCAGTGCTGGTCTTCTCCTCCTCCTTCGCCCGTCTGGCTTCCAACCATCACTTTTTTTACGATGCAGTCTTCCTCCCTCTCTTGTTAATAGGGACCTTTAGCAACGAGGACGGGAACGCGAAAGATGATGGTTCAGAAAAATCACATTCGCAGCTTACTTTTTACTTCTTTGTGCAGTTCATAAGGGTTTGGTTTTCTCCGCTTTAAACTTTGTGAGCAGAAAGCGATTTACGTCTTCTCGGATAAGGACGGTAAACCGTAGGTCCAGTCTCTCGATCTCTCTGTCGAGGGACTTAAAAGATTTAGAGGTCTGGGGCAAGCTCAACTGACTGATGCACACATAGCAAAGTACATGTTTGAGTCTGTAGAAAATATCTTTCTCTGTTCTTCTCTGGTATCTGAAGAAAATGGCTTAATTGCGTAGATGGTTGGGAATATTCTATGTTTTAAAAACCGAATCAACGAAACGTCTACAAAGTTTTATTTTAGATATTTTAATTTATTCTTATCTCGTATTTCTATAGTGTAGTTTTAGTATTTCTTTAGTATTTTAGTATTATTGATCACCGGGCTCAACTTTAGCATATGTGCGAAATGTATGTCAAACGAATGATAAAAAGCAATTTCCGGTAAGTAAAGTTCCTTGTTGTTACACTAGGAGCTTCTTATATACCTTTTGCAGTTTTTTTGGTCATTTGCGAAATTCGCCAGTCGTGATGAGGACAAACATAACACTTTTTGGCAATTGTCGCACGTACGCGCTGGCAGTGTATATCCGCCGATATATTAAACAAAATGCCAGTTGCAACCTTGAAGTGAGTTTGCTATCATTTTAATTGCCACTCTTGGCAAATGTTTCTAATCGCTACGATTGCTTGGTGTATCCCGGCTTTAAACAAACCTGTACGTTAGGCACCGTGTTGTTATCCAGCCAACAAACTCAAGGTCGCACAAAAAATCGAGAAAGTAATGAATAAAATCCCGAAACTTAAAATGTTAAAATTTTTATTAGATAATCTTAACTTTTCTTTTATGACATGCTTATATTGATTTTCAGATTATTCTCTTGAAAATCATGTGATTGACAATTACAATGTTCAGTCTCCAACCGAGTGTCTCTGGAAATGTCTCGCAAACCAGCATTGTTTGTCGTTAAACTATGCGCACGCATCCAGCGGCAATGGTTATCACGTGTGTGAACTAAGTAATCAGACTAAGTTTTCCAAACCAGTCCATTACAGTGCAAGATCAGGTTTCAGCTATTATGGACCAGATACAACAAAAAAGGTATTTGATATTCCTAAAAATAAAACAATCACAGCTCTAACAGAGATACAAATATTTTTTGAAACGTTTGTCTGCTCACATGTTGAAGGACGTTTTACTACTAGGACAAATCCCCAAACCTTCATTTAGGAAATAAAACATGTTTTCCGTGGCTCTATAGCCTGGTGAAAAGCGAGGAGAACGTTTAGGAGAATTCGAGAGCAGATCAGGACGTTTGGGAGAATTCAAGAGCAGATCAGGACCTGCTCGAGAATTCTCACAAACTTGGCCGAGGTTCTCAACAGCGGCTATAGAGGCACGGAAAACATGTTTTATTTCTTGTATAAAATTATTGTTTTCATTGTTAACAAAGAGAAAGACGATATACGAAGTGCTTACTGTAAATTCTCACAACTCGGAGACTGTCAAATCACATTGCTCACGTCATTTTCGTGCTTCGTAGCGCGCGATGAAAATACACGTGTTGACCAATATTGTACAATATAGTACCCACGTACTATCCAAATTATTTTACAAAATAAATTGTTGGAAGTTCTTCGTCAGAGCAAGTGATGTTTAATTTTTGACACGTGAGCTTCTAACCATGCTTACGCGGGTGATCAACATGTTAACACTTCTCTCTCTAGAAAAAAGACTAACGGTAGGTCCTGCTCGGCCAGTCTCCTCCGTTTTTCTTTCTCTTGAGCAATCCTTTTCATCTGATAGTAACACCTTCCATTCCTGATATCGTTAAAAACTATTACTGTTTTCAATCACCCGCTTCTTCTCCTTTCCATCCTTCCTTCTATCGTGTCTGGCAGCTGAACTTATCAGACTTTTACCATTTACACATGCACCTCTATTTAGCGACTCTCCTCAGTACTTCTCCTGTAACCCCTCAAATATTTGATTGGGGGTGGAGCTGTAACCCTCCAGCCTTCCCCTCCCCCCCCTCTTATTCCGCCGCCACTGACAAAAAAAAACTATTAGTCGATAACTTTTTTTATCAATACCTAATGCAATCGAAAACTAAAAAGTTGGTGTGTTTAATAAGTAAAAGATTATAAATATATTACAAAAATAGGCAGTCGATGACTGCGTGTTGCTACTGCTGAAATTATTTAGAAAATTGCAGTAAAACAAGTCTAACTCAAACACAACAACTTAACCCTTTCAGTCTCAGTCAGCTATCAACAACTAACTTCTCCTTACAAAGCACATACAAAATATGACATATGGTAATGAGACAATGAGAATTGATCAAACAAAGGAAACTATTAAAGATTAAAAGTCAAATTTTCTCAAATTGTTCAATGAAAAGTATGGGTTCAGGTTGGGAGAATTTAAAAATACAACTGGCACTGAAAGGGTTAATAAATAGTCATTGTTCTCTAAGTAACTGAAAAAGATTATGGACCAAAAATAGAAATTTATTTTATGATACTAAGCATGAGAGAATATATATAGGTTGCTCCGTAATGAAGTTTTCGGCCATTTCAAGTACCAAATATTACATGGAACCTTATAAAATGAAAATTTATCATTTGGATGATATTTTTCTTCTTCTTCTTCCGTTAAGCATATTTAGAAATACGGTAACTAAATTGCTGAAGACTCCATTTGTTTTGGAATGATGAGATACAAAAATACTATAAATTTCCACGTGTAAGGAAAAAAAAGTTCACCATAATTTAAAAGTAGCAATTAGTGGCATGTAACAAACAAGATCTGAACTGAAACCAGGCATATCTAGTCAGCGGGAGACAAAATTATAGTTCGGATAAAATTGCAGTACTCGATCGTTGAACTTTTGATTCGTTTAGAAGGAAAGTTTTTTTCTAGTTCTAACCCCTAATTGTTCTGGAAAACAGTGTTTTGGTTTAGTTTAATCCAATGGGCAACCTAACAATAGTATTTCTTGCTTCTTCTTGACCAAAAGTAATTTATAGTCGATTCAAAAAGGGCGTGAGAGTTGTTACTGTAGATTTACATTTAAAAACATTTTCAATAAAAAATATTTGAGTAAAAAGATATTTTGTCTATAAATTCGTTGCAAAAAAAAATGAATTTTAAACCAGCTGAAATAACTTGTTCCTACATCAACTGATATAACTTGACTTTTTATACGTGATTACACAGGAATCCCAGTTATGAAACAACAATAATCTCGAGATCTTGAGGCAAGTATTCAACTGGGCTTCCTACGGAAAAGTAAACGTACTTAAAATGTATGTTATCGAAAACAAAAGAATTTTCTTTTTTCAAAGTAAAAATGTTTTACTTTATATCGAAAACGAACGCATCATTTGTTATCAACAAATGTTTTGTTGTCAGTCATTGAAAAATGGTCGTAGACTAAAATACAGTCTCAAATCGCTTCTTACTCGGCCAGATTTGATTTACAAACAGTTTTCGTTAAGCCTATTTTTTCTCTATTAGTGTGTTTAGGTAAACCTCGAAAATGAAAATTGCGTAATCTTACGCTAGTGACGCTTCCCTTTCACTAACAATGGCGTCTTTAGTCACTGACTGATAATAGTAATACCGTATGTGGGAAATGCGTGTTTTTCCAAATTTTTTCTTATGTTATCAACAGCTCCTGCGGACGAGAGATTTAGTTATCCGACCTTCTAATAACCTTAATATTCAGTGTCGACAAGAGTTTGACTGGCGGGAAAACATCATAAAACGAAGTCGAGCTTTTTTCAATCGTCGGTTACTTTTAGTTACGGACATTCATTTCCACTTGGAATTCCTGTCTCGCTACTGCACAGTCAACTGAGTGGCGAACCGGTTGGAAACAGGACTTAACACTTTGTACAATGAAAACCTCTTTTATTTAGTTTATAGGACAGTGCAGTCGCCGTAAAGACTGTGGCAGCGAAGTGGCTAGTGATGGAGGGGGAAAGGCGGGGATTGTTTGTCAGTGCCGTCCAGATTACACTGGACAAAACTGCAACATACACAGTGGAGGTAAGCGATAGTCTGGTTTAATTAGCTAGTGGTTTTGCTTTTTTCAAGTTTACTACCTAGTGTGAAAAGCTTGGACGTAAAATGGAGCACAAAAAAACGGAATGGATTTCTTCCGGCTTGAGCTCGTTTCGTAGTTTTTCCGTTTGTTTGCATTGACACACTCACTTTTCATTCATTAATTTATAATAATAATAATAATATTAATAATTACAATAATGATTATTATAATTTTTACTATTATTCTTGGATGTCTTACGAAAACGCGAGATTTTGCTAATCTTTAAGGCGCTCTCATTACACTAGACACACGATATAACACATACACAATGGCAGCCGCTATTTTACCCATATGACCTCGAAGCACAGCACCACCACGACGCCGGGATTACTACCCTGGTCTTTTTGACGAGAGCTTGGGTTCGAGTCCCCCGAATGGATTGAAAGACTGAGACTTACGGTTTAACGTCCTTATCCGGCAGGGAATCGAACCCAAGCCTCCCGCACGACTGACTGGCATCTTACCAACTCGGCCATCAAGGCGGTGCACTTGTTAGTAAAGTGCACAAACTTAAAAGGTTCCTTCATTTCTGTTCTTCTCTTTAATAAGCTTGCTTCACATAAGTGAAATGAAATAAATACCGTTTTAACACACGTTGGCGCAGAGGGATGGTATGTTCTCTGCCTTCCAGCCCTCGGCCCGAATGGTTTGTGTGACTTCAACTTCCGTATTAAACTAAATTTGCATAGTGAAAGAGTTGATCCGAAAGTTTGAGATTATTTTTGACGGGCTTCCATTTGATAGCAAGGCATAAGAAAGAGCTAAAGAAACTCTCAAATCTAAATAAGGGAAGCCGAGCGAGCTGGCCAACGCACACATGCAAGGTATAATTTATCTGCAGACGATTCAAACCCAGCGAAAACAAAAAAAAACAGGGAAATTCTTCCTGTGGACAAATCAATTAGCTTTCATTAGACTTTAAAGCACGCAGCAAAGATTCACATAATCTTATCAACCCTTGATAATATTGGTCTTAAAGTAAAATAAATGCTTATTATTCAGAAACGTTCATTAGGGAAGCAATTTTTTTTTGAGGAATGACACATTTAAATGCTTATTTTTCCATGCAAAATTATGAATGCTAACGTCATTCACTAAATGTCGAAAGATGTTTTATTTATCAGACAATAGTTGCTAAAAGTTTCATTGTAATAACTAAATACGTCAATTTTCTAGATAAGAATTTTTTACATTGAAGAGTTAACTTGCTGTAGCCACACGTACCGAAAGGATACCTATTTTTTCACACACCAGCCAGGAAAGTTGTTACATATTCTGCAGTATGCAACGGACGATATGTGACGAGTAGCATTCCACTCTGTTTTCCCGCCATGATGTTCATTCGCGAGCTATTTTCCCGGCAGTAGTACGTGCGTACCGGCAAACAAGCTAAAAGGTTTCTCGATAAAACTGTGAAGCATGGAACAGTAAAACGAAGAACTACCAAATTTTTCTATCGAAATGGATTTTAATACACGTGGCAGCAATCAGCAAGAAAACTAAAAATCCTTGCATTATACGTCTGCACTTAATTCTATATAAGAACTCCTAGTTAGTTCTTTATTATCAGCATGGACTGGAAGAAATAACTGAGTATTTTTCAAACGTATCACAGTCACCGCGTGAAGACACGATTAGTTCTCGCTTTCTACTTCGGCCAAGGCTTTGTACATTCAAACTGTGATGCTCGCCGTACTTTGCTCAGTCGCCCTCTTCTTTATAACCATTTTGAATAATAACGGTTTGCTTTTGAGCAAACTAGACTCAAGCGGAACTCGCTAATTTGTTGACCTAGCACAGCCTGTGCCGTAGCTTTTGTGAGCAATGCAGGCGTACTAAGAAAAAAAAAACAGATCTGCTGAAATCAGATCTAAAAGTAATTATAGCACTTGCAACAACAGTTTTTGTTACCGGTTGAGCATACAGAAGTCCCAATAGCTATCGCTGACTTCAGCCAGATTGCCATCCACAACTTACTTTGCTTAATTCTAGTCAACTCACGGGAAAAAAATGTTAACAAACTTTCGTCGCTGCTCATTCAATCAAGTTGTCATGATAATGTCGATGTCCCAGCCAATCGCACAGCGCGTGACGTTATGTTAATCCATATTTGGAGACTTGCGCAAATTTCCTATTTTCTGACAACGAAAACTGAAAAAAAAAAAAAACATTTTAAGACTAGTTTGCAAATTAGTAATTAAGGGATGAGATTTTGAATTTTTTGTCTTAGAATTGCATACAAAAAGATTTAAAAGCAATCTTTCCTTTTTTCGCAGTTAAAAACTGTATGGAGCTGCAAAATCTTGGCGCCCAAGACGGAGTATATAATATCAATCCTGACAACAATGGAATTATAACTGTGTACTGTGACCAAAGTACTGACGGTGGGGGGTGGACTGTGTTTCATCGTCGCCTGTCTCCATTCAGCCTTAACTTCAGCAGAGGGTGGGTCGACTATCAGAATGGATTTGGCGATGTCAGTGGGGAATTTTGGTTAGGCAACGACAACATTCATCGCTTGACAGCCGAAGCGGTAAAAGATTTCAGAGTGGACCTCACTGCAAGTGGTTCATATCACGGATACGCGAAATTTAAAAATTTTCAAGTTGAGAACAGTTTATATAAATACCGCTGGACAATGGATTCATTCTCGGGAAACATGGGCAACTCCATATATGGCTATAGTCAGCCCGCGTGGAACCAGAATAACCAGAAATTCTCCACCCCAGACAAGGATAATGATCGCAACCCTTATGGGAGATGTGCAAGTAGAAATGGTTGGTGGTTCAATTGGTGTGGTCATTCAAACTTAAATAATCCTTCACGACCTCATTGGAATTCATGGAGACATATTTCAACGGTAGTAAGAAGCGAGTTGAAGCTACGTTAAAAAAAAACGTTCATGTAGTTTTTAACCAGGCAGTGCGTTTCTTCTTTACAAAACTGCTATAAATTCTCCGCCCCTCGCTCCTTCAGCTTCATTTTGCAATCTTAAGACGTAGATTCGTTTGTTAGGGAGCGTTCATTATTTATCGGGAGGAGGGGGTCGTGTAAAAAGAGTCAGGGTCTTGTATTTTTTTTGCTGAAAAATGCCGGGTCTTGAAAAATTTTTGCGGTAAAACTACGGGCTTTGAAAAATAATACCAAAATACAACATAGCCCTGTTTCAAAAACTGAGCAAGTTTTATAGGATTTGTTGTTATTAAACGTACATAGATCATGATAGTGATTCGTCAGTGTCTAATTGTACTTCACCTATACCAAGTATCTTTTAATTGCACAGGAATTTAATAGTATTATTTTCGGAATGTCATTTGCCAGTCTGAAGCAACAACAGAGGTATAGAACAATTTTAAAGTGGTGCTGTGCAGTTGTTTATGGCATAAAATATTCCGAGAATACTTCAAACAATGTCATATTTATATCAAACAGTGGAAGAACACCATTACTTCTCATTGTTACTGTCTTTTAATTTCGGACAGGGTCTTGAAATTTTTTTAGGAACCTCTGATGGGTGTTAAAAAATTGCTTGAATTTCAAGACGGGCTATGGAAAAAAATTAACAAGTTTGGTTCATATTACACGACCCGTCCTCCCGATAAATAATGAACGCTCCCTTAGACAGAAATATACTGCAGTTGTTAAGTAATAGCAGTAATAGTTAGGTTTCTGTCTTTTTTCTGTTTAAGACAATATTTTGTATTGCTGCTGCAGGTCAGTCAGCCTATGGAATGCAGATCATGATTCAATGTTTAGCTGAGAGTTTTTCTGATCCCTTGAATGTAATCAAGTTAGAAGAGGTAGGTTATTAATGTTCCATCTCAAGTCTTGATCAATGATCAACACATAAACCTTTCAGTCCCAGTCCTTTAGCAACACCTGACTTCTCTTTACATAACACTACAAAATTAGAAGACATTAGGTCATGAGAAAAAAGAATTGATCAAACAAAGAAAACTACTGAAGATTAAACGATTGTAAACGATTTGTTGTTTTGCCATCTTCATTAGAAGGATGAGGACATTTTTTACATACAAAAAACACAACTGATATTGTCAAAGCAAACTTACTGAAGATTAAAAGTAAAATTCTTGCAAACTTGTTCAATGAAAAGTATGGGCTCAAGTTGGGTGAATTTAACAATACAACTGGGACTAAAAGGGTTAAGCTGAACATGTAGTTCCAGAATGTTTACATTACAACTGTTACCAGTTGTAATAGTTTTTTAGTCCCATTTTGTAGAATTTTAAAATTTTTTTAATTTAATGAATAAATTTTTATTTTTTTTTCCCCTTATGGATGGTGTGGTTGACCATAACGTCAATTTATTAAGCTACAATACACCTCGCTACCTTATTTTACAAGAAAATGAACAGATATATAGAAACAGTACCGGTCTCTCACTACTAAATTCTGCTTGATATTTGAATTGCTTTTTATTAAAGAACTAAACCCAGCACTCAACAATCTGACTCAATTAATGCAAAAGTGTTTATTTAAGTTAACTTTTGTTCTTTTGTTAGTATCTCTGTTGTTGTTTATTATTTGAATGCCATTTACTTCTTGTGATTTCATCCTTTACTTTATTGTTTTTGTTTTGTTATAGTTTTTGCCTTTTGCTTATATTATCTTATTGTAATTTCACACTTCATTGGTTTTTTCTATATTACCATATAGTTTTTAAGTTTCGGAGAAATAGTACTGTTTGGAGAAAGTTAATTTAGGGCAGAACATAACATAAATTTCAAACAAACATTTCAGAATCTTTATTTGTAGAAGAATTGATTTTACTAGACACTTGCAATAGTTTGAACACAAGATTGCTAGTCCACCGAAACTTTACTAGTGTGCAGACTAGCAGACTAATACTAATTTCAAACTGTGTTAATACACAAATATTTTTTAAGGTGTTGATATCTTACCATACTAATGGCTAAATGTATAATTTTAATGTGCAGTTTCAAGAGATGTTTCGTGATAAAAAGAGTCGACCGCGTGAAGCTCTTGCTATTCTGTGGACTATTGCACAGCTGTCATATGAAACAGACCTGCGCCAGGGCTGCAAAGGTACCCAGTCTTTTTAAAGTATTGTTCATTGAATCTTCTTAAGTTATAAATAAACTAGGTATAGTTTTAACTAGAGCTGCCCCTGCCTTTACTAAGATGTGGTATTTTTTATATTTGATTAATTTAACGTGTGACATTGTTGACTAAAACCCAGTTTGCGCGAGATTTCCTTGACAAGGAAATATGAGATTGGTTGTGAAGGCCAAAGATGATAACCTTGCACAACATAGTAGTACGTAGTAGACCAGTTTTGATCTGGTTTTGTCCCTGTTGAAGAGGGTGGCCGAATTCACCTCATTCCCAACATGACCATCTTCACACCCTTTCGCCACTTTGATCGATTAAGGACATCCTCCTTCTTCAAACCAATCTTCCTGATATCATCCTCCACTTGATTCTTCCAGGTCTTCCTCGGCCATCCCCTCTTCTCTGGCCTTCCACCTTGATACACAATGCCCTTTTTAAAATGTCATCCTCCTCCCTCCTCAAAACATGTCCATACCAGCACACACCATTTGCTTTTGCCATTTTGTCTATTGTTTCTTTCAATCCCAACATGACCATCAATTCCTTGGTATTTTCCTTGTTAAGGGAAACTTGTTGATTATTTTGTACGTTAGGAATGGTAGTTTACTAGGAAACCTTGCTCTTGTAAAGTGGGGTCAACACCAACGCAGCATCCCACTTATGAATATTTATTGTTCTTACAAAAATAAGGGATCTGGCTGCATATCGTTGCATATTCCAATATGAGGTGAGAATAATATAGTCTTGGTTTTGAAAGGGGGATGATTTGGGAAAGTAGGCCACACGCCCTTTTTTAAAATTCTGAATCTACTCCTGATCTATGCATATTTTTGTAATTTGCAGTTTGGTTGAAGATAATGCTTCCAGTTCTTGGTAATAAACAGTTTTCAAAGTTTGCTGTCTTGCACTTGGAGACATTGCTTAAGTAAGCCTTGTTTGAATGTTTTCCGGTTAGTTTTTATTTCACACGATAGATCTTCACGAGAGCATTAAAGGAGAAGAGACTCTCACTTGATTATGAAAATGTTAATCTGATTTGTTTACAGTTAATACAAATAGGTAAAGTTTTAACATCAGTTCAGAACCATGTAAGATCAATATACTTGCCAACGTTGGATTACAAGATCAGGTTCAGCCAAATTAAGAATTTTGTCAAGAAAGAATTGCAATAACTGATCTGACAGCGTAAAAAAATCGTTAAGTCAAGTATACGATATTTCAACCAGCCATTACCAGTCCTCATCAGGTTTGAGGAATGGGAAATTGGAAGTTCAAATATTGCACATGCATCTCTACAGTAAATAATTTGTGCTGTAATAAAGATTGTTGTTTAAATTACATATTTTAATACGAAAACTCAGTCCTTCCAAATTTATCTGAAAGTGATTGCATTAACCGTTTCCTTAAATATTACGAAGTAATGCATTATTAGTTATGTTCTCATTTTTAAAAAACTGTTTTGTGTACTTGCATTTTCAGACCTCATGAGTTCACAATGAGTAATGATCCTTTATTGGAGAGCATCGAGTTTCTCTCCATTATGGATTATACCTTTTCTCCTACGTCTCCTTTAGCAAGCAACCTCACGTAAGTTCTTAAGATTTATGTTGTAGCGGCAATCTAATTTGGCCCTACTTCAAGTCAGCTCGTTGTGTGTGCAGGCATTCGTGTAGCCTTAAATTTTGAAAAAGGTCCTAGTTTATTCCCAAGAAACCCCAATTTTGACTGACGGACACTCAGTAGTAGCTCGAGCTATTGTCGGTTTTCACCTGACATCATGGCGGCCCTGTTGGTGCACTCTTAACAAAGAAATTTTGATTTTTTTTTGTTTCGGACACCAACATGGCTGCTATGTCTATTGTCTTTTGTGTCTTTTTTTGGAGGCAGCGTGGCTCAGTGGTCAGAGCTGGGGATTTGAATACGGAAGACCGGGGTTTAAATCCCCGACTCGGACTACTGAATGGATTTGTCCTCGGTGATACTAGGGGCAAATTCACCACGCTTTGTAAATAGC
>JANCMA020161891.1:0-13915 GCA_024336925.2 Zoanthus solanderi | reverse complement strand
CTTTAGGCGAGTAAAAATTTCCAGCGATATTGGCAACCAAACCGCCTAATAAGTTATTTATTATACGATATTTTTCCTCCTATTTTCTGCTGAAAGTTTTGATTTCTGTCGTTTCAAAACAATCCTTTATTAGATATATTTATTGTGCTTCCTATCCAGTACTTCACAATTTCTATCTAAATTATTCTAATATTACAGTGAGGTTTTATACTCCTCCCTGCTGAGTAACACTATCCCATTACTCCTAAAATAGCTTTAGATGCACAAGGTTAGTGTGATGACAAGATGAAGGCTTTTATGTGTAGGACCAAATTCTTGAAAGAAATAATGGAAGAGAGCTAGTAGAATTTGTATCAAGAAAAAACTGATATTCTAGAGAATAGTGTTCGTCTAAATCTCTTCAGTTTTTAACTGTTAGAACTGTGAAACTGAGGAACATGTACTCCTGGGTGTGGTTCAAGAGATTCAATCAATTTGCTCAGAGCTTCAAAACTGCATTGCAGAACTGATGTGAAAAACAAACCTTAAGATATAAGAATGACTGACATGTGCCATAACAATAATTATACTTAATTCAGACATTTCCTTGTTGACATACCTGGACATGAAATGAGAATAACAAACAAAACAAAGTATTTTTAGGTTCAGTGTGTTTGTTACTTAACACTAAGACCACCAAACTTGAATTCTTTTTACTCAGACGTCCAAACTACCAGTCAATGCACTACCAAAACTTCAATATAGTTCTTTACTCCCAGACGTATGCAATACCTACCACTCTATAGTAGCATCCACATTGCCAAACTTCTACTTCCAAACTTTTTCGTCTGAGAATTACTAAAAATCAAATATAGAATATCTCCATCAGAATGATTGTTTTGCAAGAAATAAGTTATAAATTTTATAGCTCCACATCAAGTTGACAGAATGAGAGATATACCAATAAAACCAGGTATTTTGAACAAAACTCTGCCACTATTTTTTATTTATTCCATTAATTTGTTTTGCAGTTAAATGGCATATCAGAGTATGTGAAGTCTTGCTTCCCTACAAAGGATTGTAGCGCGGATGTTAAGAAAGCTTGCTACAAGAAAGAGGCTACGAATTGCAAATTAAACTGCTGTGCCTCTGACTTGTGTAACAAAGGAGTTGCCATACCTATGATAAGCTTTATTCTTCTTCTGAGCAGTGTCATTATTGGCATATTTGGCATCTAGAGGGCCAATCTTCTTTCAGTTCCTGTTGTTGTGCTTTAAAAGTATTTTTCAGAGTATGTTATCCATAGTTTTGTAGACTTTTTTAATCAACTAAGCTGTACCTTTCTAAGATAGTAATATAGTTTTGTGACAAAAAAAAAAACAGTGAAAAATTTAACCTGCTGCAAGAACCCTTAATAGTTATTTAGTTATAATATCCAGCTTTAGGATTAGTTCTGTTATTGTTAGTTCAGAAACTTTTAATATTAGAAGTATCTTGTAAACATTCTATTTTTATCATTACATATGGTTATTGTTTTTCAAGGAGTTTAAAAAATCGCCTAAGATTAGAAAAAAGGAATCATTGGAATAGTCTCCTTGTTTGAGTTTTCTTACAATAGATTTAAGCAGAAAATGTTCTAATAAAGTTGGAATGTTTAATGTTACTTGTTTACATTTATCTTATTAACAAAAAAATGAAAAATTTAAACATACCAACTAGACTATATCAGGGGCGGTGGAAGCGATGGGGGTGGGGCATATATACATGCGAACCCCAAACTTTTAAAAGAGGCAGACATTTTTATGAGTCGACTTTTATTTAAGTTGTTCTGGTTGAATTAAAATATCGGTTCTTGCAACTGTTTAAGTTTGACAGTGCAGTGGGGTATCCATGATGGGATATGAGGATGACGGCTGACAGCGCGTGCACTATAAAAATCACCTAAAACAGTCTGTTAGATGTTTGATCTTTGTTTTGCACGGGTGACGTATTAACCCTTTCGAGTTTTCTAATATTATGACCCTTGATAGTATTGTAAGTCCTCAAGTATTAAATAAATATTTAATATTAGAGGACATGAAATGCGGGAGATTTAAGGACTAAAGCGGGAGACGAAACAAAAAATCATAATGTTCTGCCAAAGCGGGAGAGTTGGTATCTATGGTGGGGGAACTGGCCCATTTTCTACTGTACATACTACTGTAGATTTACATTTTCATATACCGTAATTGTTCCAATTTAAGCGCCAGAAAAAAATAATTTCAGGATTTTTTGGCTCTTAAATTAGGGTACAAAAAATATTACTTGTTTCTTCCGGCGCTTATATTAGAGGGGCGCTTAATAATTGGAGGAAAAGTTAAAAAGTTTCCATGCACTGTTATACTCAAATGATAAAATCGCCCTCTACAAAAAGAAACGATTTGCGCGGCTAAATAGATTTTTTATTTCACAACTTCGCTCCGATTTGAAAATAATTCAACACTAAACTTCGTGGGATGCTCATAGTTTGCAGCAAGCTAAATCAGATCGAATGCACTGCCAGAAGTCGTACGTCGCTGATATAAATTCAAAAAATTGTTCCATGATCCTGAGAGATAAGATTTCCTAACTTAAAATGCAGAAGTTTCAAGTATAAAAGAAGAACATTCAGTGTAGCGGCCACATGTAGATTCTCGTCCTTTTAAGTTTCTTAAGATTCAACTCACGAAAAATGATGAAATCGCGTTCAAATTTTTTGAGAAAAACGTGCTCTGAAATTGACAACACTGTTGGAATTGTTCCACATGAGTGACTTTATGCATACCTGTCGCGTCCAAAAGGCGCTGCGATTTTCACGGGCTGTACAAACTTCCCGCTCTAGCATAGCTGTAAACTTAAAATTTCTTAACATGAATCTGGAAGATTTCCTCAGATATTACGGCCATAATTCGATTAAAATTATCAGGTAAAAAAACGATTTAAAAACTTTCCTCTAAAGACTAAGCGCCAGAAAAAAATAATTATTTTTTTGCATGGCGTTAAAAACGGGGGAAAAGGCAAAATACTCCGTTCGTTGGCGCTTAAATTGGAGGGGCGCTTAGATTGAGACAATTGCGGTAATAGGGTAAACCCAATTAGAAGTGCCCCCCCTGGGATTTTCATCTTTCGCTGCACCTGTATATAAGATGCCCATGCAGATAGCATGAATAGACTAGTTAAATACAGGGGCTAATACAGAGCTGCCACTTTGGTCATTATTTGTATTGTGTTATACAATTTAAAGGGAACCTCGGCTGCCCAACAATATTTATCTCAAATAAGAGTTTTCTTTAACTTGTGTTTACATCAGCAGCTCAAATTTGATAATTCTGTGTATATAGTTCACGCCAAGCGATTTATTTTGATCAATGAATTTCTTTCAGGCTGCCATTTTGAAATGTAACATGTTGCATTGCAGTGCCAATCTCTACTCTTTATTGAAACAATTGCAGTGAACGAGTGGGGGTTTGGCACTACAATGTAACAGGTCACATTTCAAGATGGCAGCCAATCGCTTGCATGAACTATATGCACAGAATTATCAAATTTGAGCTTCTGATTTAGACACAAGTCAATAAAAACTCTTATATTATTTGAGATTAATATTGTTGGGTAGCCGAGGTTCCCTTTAAACATTAAGCAAAAATCTTGGGACAGAGTGCTCAGTTTTGGGGTGTTTGGAACTCCTTGACAATTATCAAAGCAATCTGCAATAATTTGTGTTGTTTTTTTGAGAAACAAAAGATGTTTGGCTCAAAATGTTTTCTTGTTTTTATGACATTGTTCGGAAAAAAAGTTCCAAATTTTCAACGTCAGCCTTTAATTAAAGGAAAAAATAACTATGGGTTTGTGAAGAAAATCTTCCTGTTTAGTGAACAAAAATTATTGTTTTTTTGGCATATTAGTTACACGTTCGCCTAAACATGAAATTCCTAAGCTTAAACACAGAATTCCAATGTTCATACAAGACAATCTTTCGCACAAACACAGAATCTCATTTTCAACCAATACGAATTCCTTTCATTTTGGAAAATAATTGTCCGAAATGCAAACTTTCATGTTCGAAGACCAAATGTTTTGAAATGTTGACTTGTTTTTAAGTAGACAATCTCGATAATAAAATCCGACGTGAAAAGTATGCCGTTTGTTCAGCTAGATGTGGCCATGAAGAAATGTATTTTCTTCATATCTCTGTAAATACCTTCTCGATGACTCAAATGGCGTTTCAGATTAACATGGCTAATATATCGATTAAAATGAACTCATATGCTAAATAAATAGGAATTCAGTTCAGTTCCGTGAAAGCAAGTCTAATTACCTACAACCACTAAGATGGCTGCCGAGAGATGAACATTTACAAAGAATAGAAGTTGGAGATAGTTGAGTTCCAAGGCTACCGCGGGTTAAGTCTCTTTCCAAATTAGTTTTTTAAAATAAACTGCAAACACCAAGAAAGCCCCTTCCATTAAAAGCTACCTTGTTTGGAACTTCAGGTTTCAAATTATATTCCCGCTCTAACACTCCTCTAGATCTTCATGGTGTATTGTGTAAGAAATATCGTTTATCAATAATCGGTTAATTAGTGCAGATCATAGCGGCGCTTACTACAACTTTTTAATAAGACTTCATCATGCTGTCTTTGGCTCCGTCGAGGAAACTGGGCGAAACGATTAATTCGTACCCAGGACTTTTCGCACCAATTCGTTTTGTCCCCAGTAGCGAACATTTCGTACCCAAATAGAGAATGTTTCGTACCCAACTTGAAAATCACTAATTTCTTAAACAGACCTGGAAAAGAGCGATTCTAAAATACTCTGCCACCCGTCCGCTTTTTGGTACGAAACGTCTTGCGCGTACGAAACATCCGTAAACAACTGTCGACGAATTGTAACTGTAACCCCCACCCCCTTTAATAAGTGCTCTATCTGAAACTGAGTTCTCTAAACACAAAAACTTGTTCCCCATCAGGGTCTAGGGATGATCAGAGCGTTTATATTATTTAAATTACTTATTTTTTCTAAGTCATTTATAAGAAGTGATGGCCCCACCTTTTCAAGTTATAGTTCAGACACGCTGTTCGTTGGACCGCTGCAAGTTCGTGCAATCAATAACTGTAACCTTTCTGATCTCGGCATCGGCAAATTTTTCACTTCTAGTATGTGTATCAAATTTGTCGAAGAGTGGGATAGCAAAGCGGCGTGCGTTTGTCTAGAAGGCTGGAAAAACACGTCTTGCTTCTTTTCTAAATTCATATAGCGTAAATCAAAGGATTGATAATACTACTACCAAACCATAAGTATGTATATACGAGATGGATTCCCCGGGGAAATCAGTTGTGACCATATAAGGTATGTAGTGTCCTGATGGTTAAGACCGGAACCCAGATGGTAAAGTAACCTGTTGTTATTGATACAATAGTTTTGCTGAATCTGATCTCCTCTACACTCGTGTTCAAAGAAGTATTCCTAAGTTGATTGTTGATAAAACATAGAAAGTGTTATGGTGAATTACGACCTTATAAACACTCAAATAACAGATAAGAACGGTGGAAAATGGAATACCAACAAACAGTACAAGGTGGAAAGCGGTAAAAATGATGTTAGGAAAGGAAATAAAACAAATGGCGCGCTTCGGCTTGAAAGCGAAGGAAGCCCAGCCACACAAGGAAGGTAGAGCAACCAAGATGAGGACAACAAACCAGGACACTAACACCATGGTTGCTGTCGTTGATTTTAATAAGATCAATCCTTTCTTTCTCAAAGTGGGCATTCCAGGCATCGAATCTCCCGGTTTCATATTCAAGTTCTCTCGCTGTTATTTATGTTTGTTTTTTATATATGACTCCAACGAAGCCTTGTGCCCATTTTTGCTACTAGTACTAGTCTAGGACGCATATGCCATCTATACTTGGTGATTATATCAATATTTTCAGGAATCAAACTTTAATAAACAATCTTTTTTCACTGTAAAAAATCAGCGTGCGCAATTGATCAAAATTGATCACGTGATTTCGATTTATCTCTCTCCAACAGGCAGGTTAATCCGATTTGAAACTTGAACCTTTGTTTCTTGATGGCTTGAAAACGGCCGAATTTCAATAAA
Source organism: Zoanthus solanderi (assembly GCA_024336925.2). NCBI lineage: Eukaryota > Metazoa > Cnidaria > Anthozoa > Zoantharia > Zoanthidae > Zoanthus > Zoanthus solanderi. The sequence continues at coordinate 7,816 of JANCMA020161891.1, read as the reverse complement.
ATCAAATGACAGAATATATGAATCAAAATGATTTTTATTGAGCTTTTACACTAGCGAAAATGGTCATTCATCAGAGTACTAGAGTATTACACCCAAGTGACTTGGGGGGGGGGGCTTTTTGGCGCACGTCCAGAAATTTTCCAGCGTTTTAAATAAATTGGAAATTTGGGTTTTTGTGAAGCAGTTTGCGACATTTTTGATCGACTTTTCAGTTTAATTTGTTAAGATGAAATTCAACCCTTTGCCAGATTTACTGAATACCGGATTTACAATCATTGAAATTGGTTTGTTTTATGGTGGCAAACACCTGGAAGCGAAAATATACAGATTCCTGACTTTTTCTGACAGGATCACTTCAAGATGGCGATTTTTGGTCAGTACTTAATCAGGGACAACAACGTGTGAAAACAATTCAAATACTGGTTGAGTTCTTCTAATGTTTTATTAAAACATTGAACTTACTTTCCAAAGGACATGCTGATAAGTCCTAAAACAAGGTATTTACTAAATTTCTTTTACGATTTAATTTCAGCTTTTGACAAATTTCAGTGAATACTTCGCTACTTGCACCTGAAAACATCTTGTTCGCATTTATTTTTAAAAGTTCTGCTGATCTTCATTAAAACATTAAACTTACTTCCCAAAGGACGGCTGATGAATTCTAAAACAAGGTAATTTGTCAAGTTTTATTGAATGCTTGCTAATTGCTCCTGAAAATTATCTTCGCGCTACATTTTAAAAGTTCTATGTTTTTAATCTTTTCTTTATCTGCATGCTTTTTGTGATTTAAATTTTATTCTGTTTGAACTTAACTCTTAAGCCAGACAACTGGCGCAGTTGTAAGATCTCACAAGGTCCCCAGTTCTATCTTGGCTCTGCCGAGATTTGAATATTTGGTCATTGCTGTATTCCAGATGCCTTTTATCTCACTGTCTCACATTATAATGTAACACGTTCGCTTCATCTCGCAGAAGGTCACTTTCTATTAGAATCCCTCTGCATGGTTATAACTATTTTGTTTGTTTCTAATCAGAGAAAAATATATCCAAAAAAAAATATGTCCAAAGGTCCTAAATACAGAGAACAAAATACCATCGACTGGGATCTTAACCTGGATATTCTAAAAGAGGTAGCAGATGAATATGTTAAAAGCTGGAGCCAACGTGAAGGTGTTCATGAGTCAGTTCTTAAGGATTGGTCACAAACAGTTAAGTATATCGTCGGCAACAAAATTGACTCACTTCGTTTACGCGAAATTAAATCACAGGTGCACATATTGAGGGATAAACATGTAGCTTCTTACTTTAAAGAACTCCATAATAAATATGTTTTGGTTCCTGCAGATAAAGCTGGAAATAATATCATTTTTGTTTGCAAACAGTTTTACATTAAGACACTGATGAATGAACTTGGAATTAATTCGGACAGAAACAAAAAACTAGCCTGACATATGAGGAACAAATGTACTCTCCAGATGCAGTAACAGGGAATCATACCAGCTCTTTGACCAAGTTTAACGTCAAGTTAACAGAGAAGGAGCGTAAATTACCACAAATATACTGGATTCCCAAACTTCATATGAAACCATACAAATCTAGATTTACTGTATGCTGGTTCTAGTTCATGTACCACCACTAAGATTTCTAAATTAATTACATCTTGCTTAAACCTTATTAAGAAACATTGTATAAGTTATTGTAGTACAATTAAAAACAGAACAGGAGTTAATGCAATGTGGGTAATTAATAACTCGTTAGATGTTTAGAGGTTATTGGTAAACCTTCATTTCTAGGTAGTAATATTAGTACGTAGGATTTTTCTACACTTTATACTAGTATTCCCCATAAGTTAAAAATACGTATTTACGAGTTATTGGAACAGGTTTTTACTACAGTAAACAGGTAAACAGGTAAACTTTATTACGACTCCTCTATACGGGACTATTCTGTCGTAACATACAATAATTAAAAACTTCGTAAAAGTGAAACATATATACATGTATTACGAATAAAAATATTTACATGAATAATACAATATTAAAAATGATAATACAAAATTAATTAAGAAATATTTTTTAAAAAGTGGGCAGCTGCTTTCGTTTTTAAACTTAAAATATTGTAAGTCGCCTGAATGTATTCTGGTAGTAACTTATATTCTTTTGCCCAACGAAAGGCAAAAGAGCGTTGACCAGTTGATAATCTGCATCTGGGAAGGTTTAACTGTGACTTATATCTAGTGCTACGTCCTGATACACTAAATCTATCATGAAATAAATTACATAAATAAGGAGGCGCTTGATTTATTTTTCACTTATGGACCATAGTAACTGTATTTAATCGGAGTTTCTGACGGAGTTTCTGACGGATTAGGTTGAAATGCCTTCCCAGTTGTGCTTGGCTCGCATGGAGCTGAACGGATTTGGCTTCTCGGAGGTAGAGTGCGAGAGACTGAAGTCGATACTTCAGGCCAAGCTGCGCACGTTAGAGGAAGAAGCGTACAGCGTGGCTAACCACAGCTTTTCTCTGACATGGTAAGATATGCGTTCTATATGATAATAATGATGATGATGATGATAATGATTGATGATGATGATTGATGATGATATTGATAATGGTGATAATAATGGTGATAATAATGATGATGATGATGATAACGATGATGAAGATGAGGATGAGGATGATGATGATGATGATGATGATAATGATGAAAATGATGATGATGATGATGATGATGATAATGATGATGATCTTGTAGCCATACCTGGAGACATCACAGTTAGCGAGAAAGAAACAGAAAATGTTGAAAATTATCAGGAACTCAGGTGGGAGGTTGCAAAGATATGGAAAATGAAAGAAATGAAAGTGATACCCATTGTCATTGGAAGTGTGTCAAAAAGCCAGGGCGAATGGATCGACAATCTTAGTATAAAGATCAAGACTGAGTATTTACAAAAAAATTACTCTTCTGGGAACGGCAAGGATTTTAAGAAAAATGCTAGAGTGCTAGCTACAAGAAGAAAGGACTTGAAAGACCCCTGGTTAATGATCACTCGCTCTCTTAAGGAATTTAACGGCATAGCATCTGCCAGTGCTCTAAACAAATTTTTACAACAGTAACAATAACAATCTCAATAACAATACTAAAAGTACATATAAAGCTTTTTCTATAGCCTTGTTTACACGACACAAGTTAACCCGGGTGCAACCCAGGTTAAAACTAATCCGGGTTCGACCCGACTTTGTTCACACTGATAAATACGAAAGAAGCGTGTAAACACAAACCTGGGACGAACCCGGGTTAGTTTTACACATGCAGCCCCATTTTCCCTAACAACAAAGCATCATAATCTTGACAGTATGGACAAACGACCGACAAAGCCATCTTCTTCTACGAGCCTTTGAGGAATCTTTCCAAAGATTGGTTTCTTTCTGGTGCATCTTTCTAGCTGTTGTTGGATTTTCTCATCAGCCCATATATCAATCAATAAAAACACTTCATTGTCCTCCCAAGTAGACCCTCTTGATTCGCTCATTCTTGTTTAGAAATACAACAGCAAAAAGATTTCGATCTGCTTTTGTAGCTCATAACAAGCAGTTCGAGCCAAAAATGTACACATGGCAAAGTGAACGCACAAGTGCGCATGTGCAAAACCAAAATTAACCCGGGTTCGACCCATTTTAGTGTTTACACGACACTTTTTTAAACTAACCCGGGTCAAACCCACCTCTGGAGATTTAACCCGGGACGAATCCGGGTTAACAGTGTTTACACGACAAAACCTAACCCGGATTAGTTTTAACCCGGGTCGAACTCGGGTTAGTTTGTGCCGTGTAAACAGGGCTTAATGTTCTGGTCCGAAGTTTTAGGTGTTAATGAACGTTAGTGGACAAAAGGGCTTATAGACAAAAGCAGATCCCCGAGGGTTTGAGCTTACAATCTTCGTTTGTGTTCGTTTAACCTCGTTAAAAGTTGTGTGATATTCGGCAAGGAAGATTTTCACATAACCGCAGTACAGGCGGGAGAAATTGTTGAACAAAAAAGATTAATGTTGTGAATAAATGCAAATAACTTTAGCAGAGAATAATAAGCACGCAAGAAACGCTTCTCGTTGTTTCATTCTGTTTGGTTTCGGGACAATAGGCAAAATAAAGCTTGCTGTGTTGCCAAGGCAACAACAGACCCAAATGCTTATTGTGTTGGTCCTATTTCATGACAAGTAATTGAAAGATGGAAAAAAATTCTTAGAAAACTCGATTTTGGAGATAAATGTTCAAGCTGTATAAGACCTCCTTAACAAAATAATTTTGATTATTTCTTTTGTTTGGGATACCAACATGGCCGCTATGTCTATTGTCTTGAGTGTCTCTTGGGATTGTGCGAAAACCAAAAATTGCATTATCTATCTTAGGGGTGTAAAAGGAATCGATTTCAACAAAGGGCATGCACTAAAACCATTAACAACAAAACACCCGGAACACCTCGGAACACCTTGAAAAATTATGGAACACCCCTAAACACCACAAAACACCCTAATTGTATTGTAATTTAACCCCAGGTGCCATACAAACGGGTTTTTATTTTGTGTTCCGGGGTGTTCGGGTGATCCTGGTTTTATTACATGCCTCACCAAAGACCAGGTTTATGACAATTTTATCATCTACCTCAGTCCTCAGGATGTTGCCCATGTATTGTTTATTGAACTCAAGCTCCCCCCTGATGGTAATCCAGAGACCGCTCCTCTCCAGGCAACACTCAAAACAACAAACCGTTCTGTGGGACGTGGTGTAAGGAGCAGACATGTCAAGCGCCTTAGCACAAACAAAGACGTGTTGGAAAAACTTAAGAATCTTCACCCACTTCCTGGGTTGATACTTGAGTGGCGACGTGTGAACGCTGCTCTTAGTAAAGTTGTATTTCCTCTTCAGAGAGAGAAGAGCTTTTGTCCAGAGTTAAACATGGTGCGTATTCATTCGGTCAGCCAAACACATACGGCTACAGGTGCGTAAAAAGAGTGTCCTTCGGACTCGGCATTAACTCATTAGTGTAACCAAAACGAACATAAGATAAGCAAATGTGTATACAGAGACTTTTGTTCTTTGGTAATAGCATACACCCATTTTTTTTATAAGAACCAATAAATTTTGCCAAGGCTCATTATTCTTAATTTTTTGGCTGCTTGAGCCTCAATTTGATCTTAGTTTGCTCATATTTCTGTGAGCGGTTTGAAAGAATGAGAAATAAAAACAGAAATACAAGGCATTGAAAAACAATGCTGATTGTCTGTATTTTGAGGAGATCTCTGTAAATTTAACTAATAAATTGGAAACGGTGCTTCTGTGTTTTTACTGTGCACATTGCGAACGTAAATTACAAGATTCAGTAAAGTTTCAACTAGAAACCTTTTTTTCACTTTTTTCATTCTCAGCCTGAGCATGTTCTTAAGTTGTTATTAATTTCGGCCAATCTGAACCTCATTGTTCTTTTAAAGTTGTTCTTACAAAAAACGTGTGTCTAAATATTGGAAAACTGGCCGGCGTTTAGGTGACCGCATTAGGAATCATATCTATGACATGCACATACGCAAGAAAGATCTTTCTTGTTAAGCCTGTCTCTCGCCATCTTAATTCTTCCAATCACTCCATTTCTAATTTCGTTGCATTTGGTCTATCTCTCATCAATGGCGGTAACGATTGTCACAAAACCACAGAAATGCTACTTATTTACACTTTGGTACTCTTCAATGGCGGTAACGATTGTCGCCAAACCAAAGAAATGCGACTTATTCACACTTTGGTATTCTTCATGGAGGTAACGATTGTTGCCAAACCAAAGAAAATTAATGATACTTGTTCACACTTTCATTGGGTACTCTAAACCTCCATGGGATAAATGAATGCTGGAAGTTTAACTAACTTTCATTCTTTTTACCAAAGTTAGTAGAGTGGACTGGTTATGAAACTTCGCAAACTACAAAAAGATTACAATGCTGCTTTGTTTCATGTTTTGTGCAAGGTCACGGTTATGATCTTTTGTACTAGGTGTGATGGCTCGTTAGACCATTGGCCGTTTGCTCATTTACATCTCAACACCTTTTGTAATCTGTGCAGGTACAACATCATATAACAATAGGGAAAGTGAGAACAAAAACATAGAACAAAGAAAGCTGCTATGTTTCCTAACCATTTTTTTAAAATTTTAATAGCTATGTTTTTACCATTTTTTTTTCTCACACATTTCTATCCTTTTATTTTCTTTTGCTTCTTACATACCTATCTTATCGCGATATCTATCTTTGCAGTATTTTATGACCACCTCTTTATTTATCTCTCACATATTTAACGAAAGGACTACAGTCCGAAACGTCAGTAAATATACAACAACAACAACAAATCCTTTATTGAGTTAAAATACAAAGTTAATATATACAATTATACCCGCAAATAGCAAAAGCTAATCCCTATGCACTCTCTCGCGGGCAATAATGATAAAATTCTCATCTCGTGATCTTCTAAGTTGATGAGATATGGGATAGAGACCATCAATTATTCTGCAGGCAGTCGTCCTTCACAAAAGTTATCAGACAGCTTAAGCACCAGGTGTTCTTGTTGTCACGGAGGTCAACTGGAACTAAACTGTCACCTGAACGCGTCATGCGGTCGTGGTGATCGTCACAGAGGCCTACGAGCTGCGTTTTGCCTCCGTGTCGGTCTATCAGAACTGCAAAGTTCAAAGGAATGGCTTCAAGCACGAAACAAATCGTCAGTATATCTTTGTAAGTAAATAATTTACTTACAATTACTTTTAACACTGACTTTAGCTCCTGGTTCTTGCCGTATGTGTAACCAATTTTACAATTTAAAGTTTGTTGCGACTGAGCTCTTCAAAGATAGTTTTCGCGCCTTTTGACCCTTCGTGCGTCCGTCTTTGTGATACACGCGCTGCTTAAGTAAAAATTCGCGCCATTCTCGATCCAGTCCTCTCACGGAAAATAGACCTCCGTCATGAAGAAATGTTCGGTTGCTTAAGCTCTCTATTTTGTATCATTGAGGGGTCACCGTTTGTCTTTATAATTTTTCAGGTTTTTACTGTTGTAACACTGAGGCATTTCCTGGCCTTTTACCACTTCAGCGCAGTGTTCAGGTGGGTAGGTGTTAGGTTTATAATGCAAATCTTTTTCTAACAATAAAGAAAACACACAAAAAAAATATTCAGCTTTCAAAGGGGATATGAACCTGTGACCTCTTCCATACCGGTACAGTGCTCTTACTAACTGAGCTATGAAGCCATAACTGGGAGATTGGCTTTTGATAACGTCTCTTTTGCACTCATGCGCAGTATGCATATCCCACTGCTATGCCAGAAGTATCGCGGTTTGCGGGATAAAAGTAATTTTTCCCTTATTAGGTATTTTTATCGTCGTGCCCATTCAGTAATTATTTAAGAAATAAACCGTGTTTTTCGTACCTTAATAGCCTGGTGAAAACCGAGGTAAACGTTTGGGAGAATCCGAGAGCAGATCTGTGAAAACCCAAGACGCAGTTGAGGGTTTTCATCTGCTCGAGAATTCTTACAAACTTTGCCGAGGCTATGGAGGCACGGACAACATGCTTTATTTCTTTTATAAAATTATTATTTTCAGTCTTAACGAAGAGGAAGACGATATACGAAGCGCTTACTGTAAAGTATCACAAATTGGACACAGCCAACCATATTGCCGATGTTATTTTCGTTCTTCATGGCGGGTTGTTCAAAAGCTGGTTAACTTTAACCCTGGGTTAAGCAAAAATTCAAGGAGCAATTTCTTCTTTACGAAAAG